>JAHWFO010003801.1:53150-73970 GCA_023313115.1 Rhysida immarginata
GTATCTCCTTTGCCTCATTGAGAGAGACTGCCCTACCTATATCGTCGATAATATCCATTTCCCGTTCATTCATAATAATTTCTTTGAAAATAAACTAACATTTATTATATTTTTTTTTCTTTTCTATTTATTTAGGAAAAAGTTTGTAATCAAATACTTTTTCCAACAATTATTCGCAACTTTTCACTGCAATATTTTGTGCTCATTGTTATTGGTGATTAGCGCATTGATACCATTATTGATGCGAATACGACGAGCCAATTGTTGCACAAACTTTGACTTGCATTGTTGGTCATGAGATATAAATTGTTGGTCCGTGCAGAGTGTTTGTGAATTGCCTGTTGATATTATTGTTGATATCTATTTTTGCACAAACTTTCCCTTGCATTAATGGTCATGAGACATTTCTCATTAATATGCCCTGACATAACCATGGATAACGATTTTTATCGAAAATTATTACTTTTCTGGTATCTGCGGTAGACAGTGATCTTTTATTGAAGGTCAAGTATGCAAAATTTCATCAAGATCGGAATAAAACTGTAGATTTGTATTCAATACACACAAATACAAACCCACAAACAAACGCACAAACAAATGCACAAACAAACGCATAAACAAACATCCTTTATTATATACTAGCAGAGGACCCGGCATTGCCCGGAATAATTACGCTTGTATGTAAACAGAAAAACCTCAAAAAGATAAATTAAACCTCCAAATTAGTTAGATAATAACTCAATCGCTACAATATAGAGCGAAGGGACTATCCATTCTAACAAAAATCCGAAAGACAGGAATTTTCCTCTTCACTGAAAAAATCCATTCTAGGTGATATACCGGGAATTGATTTACCGAAAAATAAACTTTTGAAGGCTCTCCAACGATGCCTTCTAGTCTAAATAATTTTATACTCACGTAATCTTACTTTAGATGTACACTTGATGGTGTTAAATTTCCTTTCTTCTTTAGATGTCTTGAAGGAAAAATTGGCCATTCATCACATTGTGTAATCTAGCAGCCGCTGATTCTTCTATTTATTTGCTAACCATTTGCTCAATAGAGCACGGAGCTAAAGGAGCGCTACCTCTATCGTCTTAAACTCTTTCTCAATAGTCTGCTAACTCATATCTCCAGTTACTGATCATTTTTAAAGATTTTCAAGAAATTATTAAGTACTAAGAATTCTCTTTTCTAAAAAAAGCCTAAATACAGGAAATCTATGCATTGAATTATACATTTCACAGACGTTGCCTTACATTGTTGGTCATCTCACATATACTGTTGATCTTTGCATAGTTTTGGTACACTGCTTGTTGACACCATTGTTGATACCTATTGTTGCACAAACTTTTAGTTGCATTGTTGGTTATGAGGTATATATTGTTGGTCCGTGCAGAGTGTTTGTGAATTGCGTGTTGATACCATTGTTACAAAAACTTTTAATTGCATTGTTGGTCATGAGATTTCTCATTAATATGCCCTTTTTATAACCATGAATATCGATTTTTTTATTAATAATTAATTTTTTCTCGAAGTCTGAAGGTCATGTATGCGAAGGTCATGTATGAGAAATTTTTTCAAGATCGGAATAAAAGTGTAGATTTGTATAAAAACACAAACAAAATAAATAAATCCACAAACAAACCCACAAACAAACAAACAACCATCTTTCCTAATATATATAGAATGAGCAGAGGATCCGGCGTTGTCCGGGATAATTACGCTTTTAGGTAAAGAGAACAACCCCAAAAAGCTAAATTAAACCTCCAAATTGGTTTGTTTGTGGGTTTCTTTGTAAGTTTTTTCTGAGCGGGTGTGTTTGTTTTTGAGTTTCTTTGTGGGTTTCTTTGTGAGTTTTTTGTGAGCGTGTGTTGAGAGAGATATAAAGAAAGTTGTTTGTTTGATTGTTTTTGGGTTTGTTTGTGGGTTTGTTTTTTATTACAAATCTACAGTTTTATTCCGATAGTGATAAAGATTCGCATCAACCATGAGAAAGTTTACTGTCTGCCTAATTTTTTCAAAAAAAAAATAATTATTCCAAAAAAATCGATATTCATGGTTATGGCAGGGCATATTAATGAGAAATATCACCACGACCAACAATGCAAATAAAAGATTTGCAAGAATAGATATGAACAATGTAGTGTCAACACGTAGTGCACCAACACTATGCAAGGATCAACAATATATGTCTCATGACCAACAATGCAAGGCTTTGTTTGTGCAATATAGAATTCAATGCATAGAATTCCTGTTATTCAGGCTTCTGTAGATTTGTATATAAAACAAACAAACATTCTTCTTTATATAGAAAGAAAGAACATAGAAGACTAACAATCCCCGGGTACATTACACTTGTGGGTAAAGAGATAGATCTCAAAAATTAAATTATAACTCGCAATTGGTTAAATAATAACTCAATATAGACAACATAGAGCAAAGGGCCTATACATTCTACGAAAAATACGAAAAACAGGAAGACCAGGTGATATACTGTAGCTCAAAGGCGTGACTCCTTAGCTTCATCAAAAACGCTGCCTTATTCATGTTTTGCCACTGCATCTTCACTTTTTGCTCATTGTCAACTTTCTTGGAAACAAACGATCAGTCAACGTATATCAGCATTTAAGTTTCCAAAATGGTAGCAACACTTTTTGACAGTAGTTATCAACAATCGCATCAACACACAATTCACAAACACTCTGCACGGACAAACAATGTATATCTCATGACCAACGATGCAAAGAAAAGATTCTGCAACAATAAGTATCAACAATGGTATCAATGCAATGCACCAACAATAGGCAGGGATCAACAACATATATCTCATGTCCTACATGAAGAGCAAAGTTTGTGCAATATAATTCCTGTTATTCAGGCTTTTCTTAGAAACACCAGTTCTTAGTACATAACAATTTCTTGAAAATCTTTAAAAATGATCAGTAAATGGAAATAATGGAGAGTTAGCAGACTATTAAGAGAGAGCGAAAAGACGACTGATGAATCACTCGATTAGCTCCGTGCTGTATTGAAGAAATGGTAATTGGAAGAATTGGCTACCTCTAGACAATAAAAAGTGATGAATGACCAAAGAGTGGGAATTGCAGCAACATCAAGTGTACATCTCAAGTAAAAGTTACGTGAGAAAGAAATATAAAGAAGGATGTTTGTTTGTTTGTGGCTTTGTTTGTGGGTTTGTTTGTGGATTTATTTGTTTGTTTTTTATACAAATCTACAGTTTTATTCCGATCTTAATAAAATTTCGCATACATGACCTTCAAAGCGGAGGAAGGCTAATGTCTACCTCAAATTTCGAAGAAATCATAACTATTGATAAAAAAAATCGATATTCATGGTTATGGCAGGGCATATTAATGAGAAATATCTCATAATAAACAATGCAAGACAAAGTGTTTGCAACAATGGTATAAAAAAACACTAAATTCACAAACACTCTGCACGGAGTAACAATTTATATTACGCGGCCAACAATGCAAATAAACGTTTATGCAAGAATATGTATCAACAATGGTGTCAACACGCAATGCACACGCAACAATGGTGTCAACACTATGCAAGGATCAACAATATATGTTTCATAACCGACAATGCAAGGCAAAGTTTGTGCAATATAGAAGTCAATGCTTTGAATTCCTGTTATTCAGTCTTTTTTTAGAAAAGAGAGTTTTTGGAACTTAACAAATTCTTGAAAATCTTTACAAATTATTAGTAACTGGAGATAATGAGTTAGCAGACTGTTGAGAAAGAGTGACAGACGATAGAGGAAGCACTCCTTTAGCTCCGTACTGTACGGTGCAAATGGTAAGCAAGTATATAGAAGAATCGGCGACCGCTAGACTGCAAAAAGTGATGAATGACCAATTTTCGCTTCAAGGCATCTAAAAAAAAGAAAATTGCAAAAATATCAAGTGTACACCTAAAGTAAGGTTACGTGGGTAAAAAATTATTTAGACTAGAAGGCATCGTTGGAGAGTCTATCCATTGTTAGCCTTTAAAAAAATTTTATTTCGGCAAGTCAAGTCCCTGTTTATCACCTAGAATGGATGTTTTCAGTAAAGATGTAAATTCCTGTCGTTCGTATTTTTCTTTGAATGGATAGTCTCTTACCTCTATATTGCAGTGATTGAGTTATTATTTAATCAATTTGGCTGTTTAATTTAGCTTTTTGAGTTTGTTCTGTTTACCTACGAGCGTAATTATCCCGGGCAATGCCGGGTCCTCTGCTACTCTATATATATAAAGAAGGATGTTTGTTTGTGGGTTTGTTTGTGGGTTTGTTTATTTTTTATACAAATTTACAGTTTTATTCCAATCTTGATGAAATTTTGCATAGTTGTCTTTCAAACCACGAGGAAGGTTATTGTCCACGTTAGATTTCGGAAAAATAATAATTATCGATAAAAAATCGATATTCATGGTTATAGCAGAGCATATTTATTAGAAATATCTCATGACCAACAATGCAAGGCAAAGTTTGTACAACAATAGGTATCAACAATGGCGTTAACACACATCTCACATTATGGTCGGACCAGCAACAGATATCTCATGACCAACAATGAAAGGCAAAGTTTGTGCAACAATAGGCCCGTCGTGTTCGTATCAATAATGGTCTCAAAACGCAATTCGCCAATAACAATGAGCACAAATATATTCAAAGAATTATAACAATGAACATAAAATGATGATGCAATGACAGAACATTCGTTTCCAAGAATTGTTTACAATGAACATTAAATGGATACAATAGACGATATAGATAGGGCAATTGTGTTTAATTTAACCAATTTGGAGGTTTAATTTGGCTTTTTGAGTTTGTTCTGTTTAACTACAAGCATAATTATCCCGGGCAAGGCCGGGTCTCTGCTAGTTATATATATTATCAGTGGCATCCTTGGAGATCCAACCATTGTAAGCATGTAAAAAAAAAAACTTTTGCATTTTAATTATAAATATTTACCGTATTAATTGTAAGCTTTTTCATCTGTTAATTTTTATTATTTTTCAAAATTTTATTCAAAAAAACATAGAGTCATAGCCACCTGTATATTGCTTAGAATTCCTGTTTTTCGAATTTTTCATAGAATGGATAGTCCATTCGCTCTCTGTTATATTAATGGTCTTATTATTTATACAATTTGAGTAATAATTTAACTTCTTGTGATTTTTCTGTTTACCTACATAAAATTATCCCTGGCAACACCGTATCCTCTGCTAATCTATCTATAAATAAGAAGTAGGACGGTTTTTTGTTCGTTTGTCCGTTTGTGGGTTTGTTTCTTATACAAATCTACAATTTTATTTCGATCTTAATGAAATTTGGCCTACTTGACCTTCAAACACAAGGAAGGTTTTTATCTGCCTAAGATTTCGGAAAAATGATAATTATGGATAAAAAACCGATATTCATTTTTGTGGTAGGGCATATTAATAAGAAATAGCTCATGACTAACAATGTACGTCAATATTTGTGAAACAATAGGCACCATCCATGGTATTAGCACGCAATTCACAAACACTGTACGGACCAACAATATATATTCCATGACCAACAATGCAAGGAAAAGTTTGTGCAACAATGATATCAACAATTGTGCCAACACGCAATTCACAAAAACCTTGTACGGACCAAGAATATGTAGCTCATGGCCAACAATGTAAGTAAAAGTTTGTGCAACAATTTGTATCAAAAATAGTGTGAACACCAATGCACCAAAACTACGCAGGGATCAACAACATTTATCTCTGGACCATAATCAAAGGCAAAATTTGTTCAATATAGATAAGGTAAGGTTGAATTTGTAACAATGCCTAGAAATCCTGTACTTCAGGCTTTTCTTAGACAAGAGGGTTCTTAGTAAATAACAATTTCTTGAAAATATTTATAAAAGATCAGTAATTAGAGATAATGTCGAATTAGCAGACTATTGAGTAAGAGTGGAAAGACGACAGACTAAGCACTTCTTTGAGCAGATGGTAAGCAGGTAAATAAAAGAATCGGTGACTGCTAGACTACACAAAGTGATGAATGGCTGTAAAGAAACAAATTATCTGGGGTGCCGACTCTTGAGCAAGCTACATATAATTTCATGTGTAAAAAATATGGCGTTTCCAAGTTAGGGCCTGCCACACCAACCGATTGCCCTTAGGCCTTGTTGGAACTCATAGCGAATAAAAGCCGTATAGGAAACTGCAATCGCTTGTAATGGAAGGACATATTTGTATCACTGCTTATTAATGAAATGCGAGGAATGATTAAGTCTTCACCTGCGGCATTCCCCGTGATGATCGTTGCCTCTATTACGTTCGGCAATATATTCTTCATGGTTAGTCTTGTTGGATTGCACAGCCTTGATGGGTCAAAGTTACGTAATAAGATGATAGGAGAATTTTTTTAAGTGATCTTATGTAGCGGCATTCTTGGGGGTTCAGTGGAATTTATAAATTCTGTAGAGTAATGCACAGCTTGCTCCATATCCAATACTATATCAATAAATGAAAAGGTGGCATAGTTGCCAGGGAGCATTTTCTGAATAAAATCGTTAACATATTTAATGCTGTCGTTTTTTGGAGCTAAAATGGCCCTTTCGCACAACCATCGATGCGATTTTAATTTTCTTGTATATCTGAAACACATTAGTTATCAGCTCGTCGAGCGAAGAGAACAAATTTCATAAATTTGAGGGAAAGGAAATTAGGTCGGTAGTAATATCGACAGAAACTTCTCCATTGGGAATTAACAGCAATTGCTATGAAAACTGCTCTGCACTTCCTTCTCTTCGTAAATGAACCCTCATATTCGTTTTGAGATCTATTTTGCACACATAGTTCCATAAGGTCGAGGACTTAAGACAGTCTTGAAGTACATTGGCTGGCATAGAGCATGGAATCACAGGCAGGGTTTGTCTAAAATATCCTGCCCCGAGGAAAACAATACTGCCCATCAGCCGCCCATTTCCCCGTATGTCTTGCAAATTGCGATCAAGTGGTTCTAGTGGCTTTTTCTGGGCCATGGTGCATTGGTCCCAAACGATTACTTTGCAAATGGGCCGTTCTGAAAACTGCAGATTCAATGGTAGCTTTAGAGCAGAATGCGCTGTTCGACCAACAACTAACAGTGTAGATTATATCCCAGAAGATGCTACAACCTAAGCAATTTCATTTCTTTGACGAATCTCAGCCAGCAAAATATTTATCAGGAAATTTTTCCCAGTTTCCTCGGGTGCGTCAAAGAAACAAATGAGATTCTAAACAACGTCATAAGCTTACCTCTGGTCTGAGACTAATAGGGGTATATTTTTTCAAGAAAATGCTGGAGAGCATTAATGTCATAGTTCCGTTCCTCCGAAAAGTCCGTATCTAGGGCCTCTTGACCATTACGATTCGGCGCCTCTAGCCCAAGCTGCAAGAGAATTTTGCCTATTTTCAGAGATACATTTGTCCTCAAGAAGTATAAGCGCTTGTTTCATTATTCTTGCTTTGTAACCTAAGTTAATGATTAGGTTACCTCTTTGCGCCTCTCTGAGAATGTCTTCACTTATATTTTCTTTATATTTATCCCAAAGGCGCAGGAGAAAAGACGGAGCGCACGTCGTGATTATAATGGCAAAAAGACTCCTGAGTTGCTTTGGGAAACACGTGGCAGATGCCTCTGCCAATGTCTTGTCCTAGTGCTGATCGTTTTCAATCAATCCGTGTTTCTGACATGATTCTGTATAGCTTTCACACACGTTTCCCTCGAAGGTTTTAAGATCATTAAATGATGTCTGTCTTCGCACAACGTGAAGCAACATTCTCAGGTAGTAGCACTCAGCTTTACTGGGATGAACAGTGTAGACACGGCCAATTGCGTCAGTTGCGCATATGTCGGTTTGACCAAGAACTTAGCTCCTTTCTTCCTCCTGCGGAAAATTTTGCGTTGCGCGTTCCAGGTGTAGTATTTTGGTACATCGACATAGAGTAATGTCTTTGCAAATGGATCTTGCTAGCACAGCTGGAAAACGCTGTTAATGTTGTGTTTGGAGGCATTTCCACTCTCTCTTGAGCATTCTTTTCCGTAAAATATACTCTCTGTCCGTTCTCGTTTAAGTGGGCAACCGTTGTGTATCACTCATGGAATTGAAAATTTAAGAGGCGCCAAACAGCCTCATTACGTCTAATTTACGAGGGTTGTACCAAAAGTAAGGTTCCCAATGAGCTACATCCTCGAGGGAAGATGCTAGGCTAAATCCGACACCAGTGCCGTGCGCAGTGGTTTCCGCACTCTCGAGCCCACTTTCGAGCGATTCGCTACGGCGCTCAGTGTTCGCTTGGCAGCCGTCAGAGATGGAAGTGTTGATCGCCGCTCCCGCCAAGTGCGAGGTTCGAGCAGTAATCCGGTTTCTCCACGCAAGGAAGTTACCGCCCGTGGAGATTCATTGGCAACTAACTGAGGTTTATGGTGAAAAGTGCATGTTCGTTCAGCACGTCCGAAAATGGTGCAGGGCTTTTGCTGAGGGTCGCACGGAAGTTCACGATGAAGAACGGAGAGGAAGACCGCCGGATTTGGATTCGATTGCCCAGAAGATCAACAGTGAGCTGCTGAAAGATCGGAGGGTCACTGTCCGTGAACTTGTTGAACGCATTCCTGAAGGTTCCCACGGCACACGCTTCCTCAACGGATTGGCGGGAGACTTCTTCGACTTAGGAATACAAAAGCTGGAGCACCGTCTTCAAAAGTGCGTCGAAATAAATGGAGACTATGTTGAAAAATAAACAACAGTGTAAGCTTTTCAACGATGTATAAATTAATAACAACAAACAATGTTTTCTACTTGTAAAAAATATGGGAACTTTACTTTTGATACAACCCTCGTAGCTCCACAATCAGCCGTGTCACTTCATATACCCCATTTTCATTAGCTAACCCGAAAACGGCCATGTCATTGCCTTTAGTGACGTATTTGCAGATGTACTGAATCGATATAACAAAGTGGCAGTACTCGACATTGATGTGTGCTTGAAACTTTTTTGTTAGGAGAGGTAATAAGCCACAACCCATCTGTTATCAGTTTCGATACTTCTGTATTGGTTTTTAACCTTAACTGTAACAGTCACTGTGAAGCCCCCATTTTCGGGTTTCCGTCTTCTGCATAAAGAGTAACCATCGTTGGCTGATTGTGTCTCATCAATGAACTGTCGTGGATAGTTCTCAGTACATTTGCCATCTTTCATGCACGGCGCCTCATGGTTTGGAGGTCCGCACGGCTCATGGACCATGTTCTTTGACACTATTTCGAATAGCACTGTTGAAGATCTGGCAGCTCAGCAGAAAATATATCATGTATTTCAGTCTGTAGAATTTTTCCTATAAGCCATACTAACATGTGTGCCTGTGGAAGACCTCGCTTTTGCCATTCGACCAACGTGTTTTCACAAATATATGGCTTTTCATAGTAACAGCAGTAAATTTGATTAGTTTTTTCTTAAATACTCTCGCTGTTAAATGATGACGACCAATCGGTGACTGGCATTTCAAAAGCTCAACTGTAATCTCTGGCCCCTTAGGGTTGACATAATTGTTACAAAAAGATCTGGACGGCTATGATTGCGACCATAGGACATAGCGTCTTTAGCATATTCGTGCATGTGCCTCGGACTGCCAGTGAACGTAGCCGGTAATATTACCATCCTTCCTATTTCAGCGACATTCCGATCATTAACCATAGTATCCCGTAGATGAATATAATTATCAACACCCATTTTTTTCTGATTTAACCTTGTATAAAGAAGCCGTTCACATTAGACTTTTGCGTACATATCTACGATGTAATGATGAAACAACTGGCGGAATCGTAAGCTGTGGTTTGGGGATCCCTCTCTCAGCATAATACGGTATGCTTAAAACTCCATAGAAGAACATATAAGAGATAAAGAAAGGAAATTCCACTTGTCCACAAACATAAAATTTAATACACTATAAATGTGTACATTTCGGTCACTAGTGACCTTTTTCAGTATGATTCAGGTTGACTTGTTCAGAGTTGGTATTTATAACAAGGAGGTACCAATCAGGGAGCAGAGCACCTTGATTTGGTTTACAAAAGCGGGTTAATTAACAGGATTAGAGGAGAGGCAAACCACTCTACAAAATTATACAAAATTTATACAAAAAAAGAAGTAAAATGTATTGTACAAACAGTTTTGCAGAAAACAGAAATCTCTAAAATAAATACGTACAATAACTACATTAGAAGGAACCAGAAAACAAGTTCTTATAAACGCAGCTCTTGTATCCGGCCTACTTATATCAGCAGTTCTTATATCAGGAAAGAAAGCAAGTGCGAACAGCGAAAAAATGTTGAAAAGCCAAATACCAAGAGCAGCTCCTATATTCCGCCAATCATAATACGTACTCACGGTCAGCCAATGAAGCAAATCCTGGGCGAGATTCAAAAGCATGTGGCGATTAACCAAATTACTGTAACACAAGCAGAGCAGAGGCGATCAAAATAAGGTGTCACGATGAGGAAACGCATAGTAAATTGGTGTCTGGCATTAAGGCTGATAACGTGCTAAATATTCAGCATCATCAACTTAAATCGGAAAAAGTCCTCAAATACGTTATACGAAATGTAGAGGTGACCTATGACCTTAACGATTTTAAGGAAGACCTGAAAAAAAGCTAACTACTTTCCTGAGAAAGTGATTAGGCTTAAAAAAGCCAAAGGGTCAATAGATATGCCCATGATTCTGGTTCTGTTATCAAACACTGAATACAATAAGACACTTAAAAGGTTGACCCGCATAGGGCCCTTAGCTGTCAGTGTTGAAATGTTTCGAGGTAATAAGAAACCTTTACAATGTTATAATTGTTTGCGATTTGGCCATGTATCTATGGGTTGTACGGATTTCCCCCGTTGTAACAAATGCGCTAAAGATCATCAGTCGAAAGACTGCCGAAATGTAAGAGGACAAGATCCCCCAAAATGTATTCGATGTAATGTATAAGTTACACAAAATGTCCTAAATATCCGCAGTTCAGGAGAGTGCAAAGTGCTAAAGTTTCCCCGCAGATTTCCTATGCCTCAATGGTCTCCAAACAAGATAAGAGCATTAACGTGAATGATTTTCAAGTAATGTATAAACAAATTGGCAGTGTATGCAATTTGTTGAACGAACTGGGCAAGAAAATGCTACCGATGAGTGGAATACTTACGAATAAACACTGACAGTATGGCTGATCGTTGCTATTCTATTACAAATCGAGGTAAACTTCGTTGCGTAATATGGAACGCCAGGCGGGGGGGTTCCCCGGAGGCGTATTGAGTTTTACAACTTCCTAACCCAATGGGATATAGACATAGCATTTCTATGTGAGACACACTTAAGGCCAGACCGCGACTTCAGGCTACCTGGTTACTGTGTCTATCGTAAAGACAGAATTCTTCCCACTACAGTAAAGTCCCCGTCAGGTGGGTCAGCAATTATTATTAAGAAAGGCCTTCATCATCGTGAAGAACCAACCCGAAACTATATGGGAATGGAAGCTGCCTCTGCTATCATTACTGATGCCACAGTGGGAGAGGCGAAACTAGTGGCTCTATATAATGCGCCCAAGCATAAATTCGATGGCAATTAGCTTGACGAGCTGTTTTCCGGGAACATTCCCGTTATTATGGCGGGAGACCTGAACGCTGAGCACTCGCACTGGAATTCACGATGCCATAACCAAAACGGTGTCCTTTTGTATGGCTACGTGCAAAGACAATCTGATATTATTGCAGTAGGCCCTGTGGATGATGCATAATATTGTGATCATTCTCCTTCAAGCGATGTACTTGATATTGTGCTGTTGAAGGGCTTCTACAAATCATTCAGTATCTACACTGTCAATGATCTATCTTCAGACCATAAACCAGTTGCACTAAATTTTGACAACGTAAACATTGACCTCAAAGAAGAACTGAGGCTCAAACAAGACTGGAAGTTTTTTAGAGAAATTCTCAAAAATGATGACGACCCACTAAACGTACAAAATACGAGCGACATAGATACCAATGTGAAAAGGCTTACTAAAAGTATAAATGCAGCAACTGAATCTGGTGTTTCACCCTTAGAGTCGAAGCGAGCTGATCACCTTGATCTCAACCCAGAAATCAAACAATTATTTGAGCAAAGAAATAAGGTTAGAAGTCAGTGGTACCGAACTCGTGATTCATGGCTTAAGAACAAGTATAATAGGCTGACAAAAAGAGTTCACGAGGAGGCAAAAGCACTTCGTAATGACAGGTGGAATAATAAAGTTAAGAGTCTGTCGACCCACGATAACTCTATTAGGTGCATGGTTCGAGCCTTGCAAAACAAGAAAGCCATTAATATCCCACCTCTGTTAGCCCAAAATGGCAAATTCATCACGAATGATGATGATAAAGCGCAGCTTATTGCAAATTCATTTTCAGAACAGTTTGTCACGCCCACTGATGGTCGGCAAATAGGACTTGATATGTCTGAGACAGTAAAATCCTGCATAACTGGCTTCTATAATATTCACGGCAATGAATTCCCAAAACATAGCATTGATGTAAATGAAGTCCAAATCATCATTAAAAATTTAAAAACGAGAAAAGCTCCAGGTAAAGACTCTATTAAAAACAGTGCTTTGAAAAATTTACCTCCAAGTACAATTCAAGATATTGCAAAAGTGATTAACGACTGCTGGAAAAACACTTACTTCCCGGATGATTGGAAGCAATCACTTGTCTTAAGCATTCCTAAACCAGGACAAAATCCTGCAAATCCTCTTAGCTACAGGCCCATCAGTTTGTTACCATCAATCTCCAAAATCCTGGAAAAAACAATTCTCAAGAGATTCATTGAGAACTGTGATGCCAACGATCTCATCCGCGATGAACAATTTGGCTTTCGGCCAAACCATTCCTGCCAACTCCAAACATGGAGGCTCGCAGCGGATATAAATGAGCCCCTTAATCTCTCTATGTATTGTGGGGTCGTTTTCCTTGATGTACACAAAGCTTTCGACCAAGTCTGGCACGATGGTCTTATCTTTTAAATGATTATGGATGGATTTCCTCAAGATATAATTACTCTGATACACTCGTTTCTCTCCAACCGGTTCTTTCAGGCCAGAGTTGGAGATAGTTTATCTCCTAGGTATGAAGTAAAAGCTGATGTCCCACAGGGTTCAGTTCTGGGGCCAGTATTATTCAATTACTTTATGCGAGACTTTCCAAGTCCTTCTAAATGTAAGCTCTTTTTTTACGCAGATGACGCTGCTATACTGACCTGTGCTCGTCAACCAGCCCTAGTAGTCTCGCGGCTACAGAAGGCTCTAAAGGAGTGCGAAATCTGGTTTAGCAAGTGGAGGCTAAAATTGAATGTAGACAAATGCAAGGCGATGTTCGTCTCCAAGAAGAGAAAGAGATCATTAGATTCTCTAACACTATATGGCAAAAAATGGACTGGGTTGAAACTTATAAATATCTTGGTGTTATTATTGACTCTAAACTTACCTGGACACCCCACGCAACTTATGCGTTGAATAAGGCCAGGAGAGCCAAGTTTAGCTTGATTGCTCTGCTGGGCCGGAATAGTGCTCTAAACATTGATAATAAACTCCTCTTCTATAAGGTCATTGTTCGGACCATCTTGACGTATGGCATGCCCGTCTGGGCCACAATATTTAAGACTAAGTGGAAAGAACTGCAGACGTTCCAAAACGTTACCCTTAGGACTATTGCGCAAAAAGACTGGAGAATTGTTCGCAATTCCTCCATTAATAATGACTTCAACATGTCTCATATTGGCAAATACGTTTAAGGGCTCATGGAATCCATGCTGCCCAATATAGAAAATCATAGCAACGAGCTAGTCTCGGGCATTTTAAATCATCCTATGCATAGAAAGAGATATCGTGATCCAAGGCATATACTTGGTATTAATTTTGAAGACATTGATAATGTCTTTTTTTCCAGATTACTGGACTTCATAGGTCGTGTTTTATCTAATACTAGTGGTCTGCTTCTAGTCTAGACAGTCGTCAATCAAAAATCACCTCCAACCAAGAGGGGGTATTTTCTCCTTCATATCATGGATGACCTTTATGGGTTCATCACGCTTCTTAACTACTTTAGTGTAATTCCCTTGGCATTTATTTAGGAAGGGTGAGATTATGGAAGCTTAGCACTCGAATAACGTTTCACTACACGGCTCGATTGTCGATTGTCGATATCAGGAAAGAATTTGCCCAAAATTAAAGTTTTGAAGTCAGTGAGTACCACTGTGATAGGTCCATTGGGCCTCTTTTATGATTTAATAATTTGTCTGGAGGTATTTTAGAAATCTCCAACGATTCTAAAAATTCAGTTTTCTGGGATCGTCATTGTAATGTAAGATTCGGAAATGTAAGATTCAGTTTTCCTTCAGTGGAGTTTCCTTTCTTCATCTCTTATGTATTCAACTATCCACAGAGTTTTTAAGGTAAGTCTATTCTATCTATTGAGTTATTTATATCCAAAGAAGAAACTTTTTTTTGCCTCGTATTTCCTGTGAGATGATCGATTGATTTTATGTAACCATCCTAACCATCAAAAAAAAATAAGAGATACTGCAGAGCATCATATGAACGGTGTGTTTTTGGAATCATCAGCAAATTTTTATTTCGTCTCTCAACAATTATGTCACGGCTATCGTACTCTTCCAGATGAAACATTATTTTGGCTACATCGTTAATGGATGGGGCGTTAAAACGCCGTTCATGTTCCTCAGATGGCCTCTTGTCTGCCTATAATGACTACTTTGTACTCGTCTGTTGGCATCCTTTCTAATGCTCTTTTAAACATTTTTACCAAGTGGTTGCGCGAATGAAATAGTCTCTGCAGACTTAAAACGATGTCTTATCGCACGCCAGATATATTAGCACATGTTGGGGAAGTCGTCGCCAGATGACCGGGGAGGCAGGTTGCCTATCACTTGACTTATCATCTATGGCGAGTAGAAATTATTAAGAGTGAATTTTGAATGTATAATGGAGTTTTTGGTATAATTGTGTACCTCTAAGATAATATTGGTGGATTTGTTAATTTCAACTAAGATGAGAAATCTTTGCTTAAGTCCTAAATACATGATTGCTTCTTGCGAGTGAAGACGGTTATTGGTTATAAGTGCGTGTGGGAATATATACACGCATAGGCCTGTTGTTTATTCCTCCACAATCCCAGGATATCTACTCTGCGTATTAATTTACTTATTATAAAAGAAGAAAAGATTATTATCATTCCCGCTGGACGAGTTTATTAAACAAAAGAGAAGTGGGGAAAAGGGACCGAGAGAGAAAAGAAATAGATCTGAAGAAGAGGCAGACGGAGAAGAGAATAATATAGAAAAAAAATAGAGGAAATCTTGAAAATTGTGTGTTCCAATAGAAAAGAAAAAATGAATTGATTAGAGAAGAAATACCGGAAGTGAAGGAGATGATAAGACTTGATAAAATAGAAAATAAAAAGAGAGAGAAAAAGTAATGGAGGAATTGAATAAGATGAAATTGAAAATGAAGGAATATGAGAGGCAAATAGAAGATTTAGAAAATAGAAGTCGAAGAGACAATGTAGTGATAAAAGGTTTAGAAGAGGAAGAGAGAGAAACAGGGGGAAAATTAGAAGAGAAGGTAAATGGAATGTTGGAAAATACTTAGGATGGAAGTTAAAGTCAATTGAACAAATATATAGAGTAAGAAAAGGAAAAAGATATGGAACAAGACCAATAGTGATAAAATTAAGAAAAAAAGAGAAAAAGAAACACTTTTTTTTTTGGAGGAGAAGAATTTAAAGGGATCTAAGGTTTATATTGATGAAGATAGTGCTAAGATCAGGAAAGAAAAAATGCTAAAAAATTAGAGAAAAGAGAAAGGAAGGTAAAAAAGCATATATGAAGTACACTAATTGGACACTTTCGAATTTAGACGTTTTGTCGAATATCTAAAAAAATACTTTACCAATTCTTCTGATATTTCAGAATAGCAAAACGGATGTTACACCACATATATGTCAGGGAAGATTTCCTCCCGAAGGCAAATAGGGGCCCAGCAAAGAAGTGAACCAAAAAATAATGTTTTAAATCACCCTGTAAAAAATAATGCTTGAAATGCATTGTAGCTGTAGCATATGTTTGATAGGCTTGTTTTACTTTTCCTTGTTCATTTTTATGAGAAAAGCACGTATATTCATGGAGATATAAAGGTCGAAATGTTTTTGTAAGTTTTTTGTTTATAACACGCAGGACACCAGGATCAACTTCTTCTCCATACGCTGACATGAAAAAATATTGACTTAATATTGACTTCATATCAGCGTAAGAAGAAGAAATTGATACTGGTGTCCGATCCAAAAATAAAATTTTGGAGAAAGCCCCTTATCGTTTTGTTTATTTTTGAAAGCAACTGAAATTCAACTCATTCTATCGGCCATATCTTCTTTAATTTTCATGATATTTGCCTGGATTTTCTAAAAGAGTAGCTCTATGAATTTGTCTAATAAATTATGCAGAAGACAATTTGGTAACACATGCGCATGCGTAGGTAAAAATTATTTAGTAAAATGCTCAGATTTCATAAAATATTTAATATTTCCCTATTCTGATTGCTGAGTTTTGTCTATACTGCAGTTTGTCAAGTTTCCTGTAAATGGCATTGCATTGGGTTCAAAATCCTGCGTGTTATAAACAAAAAACTTATGGAAACGTTTCGACCTTTTTAAAGAAACCTTTATATCTCCATGAATATACTTGCTATTCTCATACAAATTAACACAGATTAGTGAATTAAGCCTCTTTAGCATATGCTACAGCTACAATACATTTCAAGCATTATATTTTATGCAGTGGCTACGTACAGTGCAACCTTGTACGCCTTCCGTTCAATACAAAGGTAGTGACGCAGCTGTCTTTTCTCAGTAACAACTTGTATCGCCATCTACCTACAGATTCGGGTGCTTATTTATCGATACAAGCGACATGGCCGATTCGCATCACATAGAAGAGAAATGCAACGTTTTAAACGCGTTCAACTTAGCTTCAAGCAATTCCCCCCCCCCCCCACCCTCCCCACTGCTCATTCTTTTCTATCAATCCAATAATATTGCCACATCAGCTCTGATCGCTTGGCTATCTACATTTTGGCTCCGTGATTTATTTCATGTAATCAAGAATAGATTAAAGGTGTTCATCTGTTTTCGATGCAATGTTCGTGCAAATTATCCCGGGCCGCCGCGTAGATTAAGTGATGATGCGATCAGTGTTTGGGGTCCAGATAACTTCTTTGACTTTTTCATTTTCATTTTTATCCCTGTTTTATTTATTTATTTTAGATTGTAGTGATAAAAATTTTCCAATTGATTATTGCGGCGACATAGCAATTCCCTTGATGAGTTGCCTTTGTACTGTTCACAGCTTTAACCTACAAGAATAATAGAGCTATTATAACAGAGACCTATAATTCTTGAAGTCACAACCTGCACATCCTTATGATTAATTCCATTTTATTTTCCTAAATTTTGAACATTGGGATCAAGGGTTTATAATGAGGGAAATAAATAATGGATTCACTATTATAATAAGTAATTATTCATTTATTCAATAAATAAAAACGATATATAATTATTCATTTATTCAAAAGGTAATAGATTCATTAAAATTCTTAGAATTTTTTTATTTTTACTATAACTATTCATTCATTCAATGATAATTCCGTTTACATTAATAATTGTTTATATTTTACAGTTAAAATAATTTTTATAAAATTTTTCCTACATAAATTAACTTTAAAATATTTAGTTCACTGGATTCCTCCAAATTTAAATACCAAATACATTGCAATAGTAACAGTAAAAATTAAATAAATCATAACAAAAGTCACTTAATATTCACTAGTAGTCTTTGGAAATCCAAAAGATGAATTTTAGGATGCAATACATTGGTCTCCTTATTAATAGACAATACGAAATATATATTAGGATATCCACAGTAGATCATATGCTGGCATGTCCATTGGTGGAAACTAACAACTCAAATCAATGGAATAGGTGGTCATCTAACAGTTTTTAATAACCAAAGACTGCTTCAACAATAGATGTGATAATCAATTTATAAGAAATTTAAAATAAAATTTAAAACCGAACGTTTTCGATAGTAAATTTCTTTCATTTCCAGATATAGAAATTAACTGGGAATGAGAGAGGAATGGTTTTTTTACATTAATCATTGTTAAATGTTTAAAATTAACACTATTCTATAACAAGAATAACTAATTGCTTCCTAAAATTTAGCTGTTGAGTTTTTATAGACTTCCAGTAAATATTAGGTGATTTTTCTTTCATTATATATTAACGTTGACTCAGACTATTTTTTCATATTTCTAATATTAATAGCCTACAGTATTGTTAATTTCAGCTTTTCTTCTATCACTTTTCATGACACTGTCTACAAAACCACTTTCCTTTGGTGCTGCTTTTAATCCTGTGCATTGCAAGTGGAAGCACTACAAACAGCTATAGCAGCAAACTCGTTCTCCACGCGATTGTTTTAAACAGTTTGGAGAAGTCCATAATGGATATGCTTTTTTTACACTAATAACATGCTGTAAACCTACTCATGCTTCTGCTGTAAAATATCGTCGCAATTTTGATATGCATGCTCTCACATCCAAACAAGCGAACGATATTTTTTTTGGATTCTGTTCTATGTGGTATTCTTCAATGGTATACCCATTTATTGCTTTAATTGCTGTCTGTTCACTAACAAACCACTTCAGCCTCATTTTACCCTTTTTATTTGGATGCTTCCTTTCAAATGCTACGAGGGTTGTACCAAAAGTAAGGTTCCCAATGAGCTACAGCCTCGAGGGAAGGTGCTAGGCTAAATCCGACAACAGTGCCGTGCGCAGTGGTTCCCGCACTCTCGAGCCCACTCTCGAACGATTTGCTACGGCGCTCAGTGTTCGCTTGGCAGCCGTCAGAGATGGAAGTGTTGAGCGCCGCTCCCGCCAAGTGCGAGGTTCGAGCAGTAATCCGGTTTTTCCACGCAAGGAAGTTATCGCCCGTGGTGATTCATCGGCAACTGACTGAGGTTTATGGTGAAAAGTGCATGTCCGTTCAGCAAGTCCGAAAATGGTGCAGGGCTTTTGCTGAGGGTCGCACGGAAGTTCACGATGAAGAACGGAGTGGAAGACCGCCGGTTTAGGATTCGATTGCCCAGAAGATCAATTGTGAGCTGCTGAAAGATCTGAGGATCACTGTCCGTGAACTTGTTGAACGCATTCCTGAAAGTTCCCACGGCACACGCTTCCTCGGATTGGCTGGAGACTTCTTCGACTTAGGAATACAAAAGCTGGAGCACCGTCCTCAAAAGTGTGTCGAAAAAAATGGAGACTATGTTGAAAAATAGACAACAGTGTAAGCTTTTCAACGATGTATAAATTAATAACAATAAACAATGTTTTCTACTTGTAAAAAATATGGGAACCTTACTTTTGCTACACCCCTCGTATCATTCTCCTCATCCTTTTGGTTGGCAATCCCACAACAGTCTTGTCATGTCCTTTAGGTCGTCCACGTCTCTTAATTTTTGGTGGAAGTGAAGGTAAATTTACTGTCGAGATTAACACCTGTGGAATTGGAGAAGAATCAACACCCTCTATTTCTTTCGCATTCTCTTGAATTAAATCCTGCTCTTGTATTAAATCCACTGTTTGGGAAGAGTTAGGGTTTGGCATATTATAGATGTTTTGTCCATCTTGTGTTACTTCAGTAGCAAAATTAAAAGTGGCTATAGGTGTTAGCATTTCAGTTGATGAATTGTCAATATCCTGAATATCATCATGACAAGCTACTATACAAGCCTCACAATCATTTCTCCAAAGATTTATAAGAGTCTTAAGCACCTTCATCTTTTGAGGGAAAAACCTGCGGGGAGATTCAGAGGCGAGTGAAGTCAGTTTCTGAGCCTTGCCCATAGCTAGCGGAAATTTTTCATGCTCAGAAACTGCTCTGGCAGAACACACGTTGTTCATTGTGCACACGGTTTGTTCTGGTTGTTTATTTTTGTTTGCAATCCTACTGCTTGAAAAATAAAAGTTCTTTGTCCAACGTGCTGCAACAAGGCCCCCCAAAAACAGATTTAATTCCTTCGATTCCCTGATCCTAAGAATATGATGGCAAGATAATTCCATGGTAATAAAAAATGGACAGTCGCACTTGTCTGGTGAAACTGATGATAGGCCAATACGGGATTTCACAGACACAGTGTCTCCATCACTGATTTCTCCAGCAAATTTAACTCGTCCCCGAGTTCTGAACTTTTCTGCCACGAGTTCATATGCATAAGGCGTTAAAAGTTGAAGATACTGCTTCTGAGCATTATTCTCAATCTCAACATTCAAAGGTACTTTCAGAAATGTTTGAGCTGCTCTATTATCGCGTTCAGTTCTTAAACTTAGAAGGAGGTTATCCAAATCTCTAAACAGAGAAGGCAAACTTATTTGCCTATGTCTATTTGCCTATGTCTAAATGTCTATTTACTATTTGAACCACCTTTGAATTTAAAGTTTTCAGCCTGTTGTTTGTTTTGTTACCCAGTGTAACACTATGGTGAAGGGATATTACCCATTAATCTCTAATATTATGCCAATTGTGATTAATGTACTCAATAACAAGTCTTAAATTGGTTTCCTCAAGTTGATTCAAAAGCTACATATATCCAAGTTCATTGTTAGCATATGCCATTTTCTGCACAAATTCAAGGCACATC
>JAHWFO010003801.1:124302-145534 GCA_023313115.1 Rhysida immarginata
GCTAAAACCGAAGTTCTGGTTCTTTCAAGACAGCCTGCTCAGTGTGCACTCCATGTTAGGGGAGCCTCATTGAGACAGGTGGAGAAGTTCAAGTATCTCGGGATTGCATTCACGAGTGATGGACGGCAGGAGAAAGAATTGGATGCTCGGATCGGTGCAGCAAGCTGTGTCAGACGTGAACTGTGGCGATCCGTGGTAACGAAACGCGAGCTGAGTAACAAAGCTAAGCTCTCCGTCTTCAAATCCATCTTTGTCCCCATTCTCACCTATGGTCATGAGGCTTGGGTAATGACCGAAAGAGTGCGATCGCGGGTACAAGCGGCCGAAATGAGATTCCTGAGAGGTGTGGCAGGTGTTACCCTACTAGATAGAGTGTACAGCAGCACAATAAGGGAATCTTTAGGTGTTGAGCCGCTACTTCTCCGCATTGAGAGATCTCAGTTGCGCTGGTATGGCCACGTGATACGGATGCCGCAATCTAGTCTTCCTAGGCAGTTGTTATTTTCCAAGCCGGTGGGTAAGAGACCAAGGGGTCGGCCTAGAACCAGGTGGCTAGACTATATGGAGAATCTGAGTTCGAGTCGCTTGGATATTACCAGGGAGGACATGCGCCTGATGGCGGAAGATCGCGATCGCTGGAGATCCTCCATAGGGCTGCTGCCCCCGCGACCCTAACGGATAAGCGGGTTTGAAAAGTAAGTAAGTAAGTATGTAGTATTTTGCTGTTTTTCCTTAATCCAATCCAATAACATGGATTGTATATGTAGTTGGTGATTAAAACATTTATTAGAATTTCAGACAATAATTGATTGTCTAAGTCCCTGAGGCATACCATTCCAGAGTTGAATAGAATTAAAGGGAAAAAATTTTTCTCTCCACTTCGAGATAATAATAGGCGGTTGTATCAATAGCCATTTAGTTCTCCTGATATTCTGAGTCAATGTCAACCAGTGATGGATGAAATGTGCTGGATGATTACCACAAAGGATGGCTTTTACTACTTCCCTTAATTGAGTCATCATCAATACTGATGGTAATGTAAGAATTTTAAATTCATTACAAGCTTGAGTAATAGAATGACTCCTGGATATATTAAAAGCGGCACGGATGATGTTATTAAAAGCTACATTCAATCTCACTTGTGCATATTTATTAGTATTATACCATATCAACATGCCATACGTAACTTTAGGTATCAGTTTGGTTTTCATAATAGTTAGGGTCCGTCGTAACCTATACACAAGAAATCATAATTTATTACAAGCACTAATCAGCATGTCCATGTGTAAGGAGAATTTAAAATTATAATTTTAAATAACCCTCAAAATTCTATGACTCTGAACAGGAGCTCGTACATTTTTAAGACGTTTTGTCGGTATTAATTTTCATACCTCTTTTATGAAACCATGATTGAACCATCTTGACATCTTGGTTAATATCAGTATTAATCTCTTTAACAGCGTGTTCATTATATCGTCTACAAAGGCTCTAAGTTTAAATCAAAGGTCTAAATCAAAAATTGGCGACAATAGAGTGGCGAAAAGAATGTTGCTTATTGATGAGCCTTGAGGAATACCACGTTGTGATGGATACTGATAATCTTTTCCGTCCACAGTAAGACAATTCATTCGGTTAGAAAAGAGATCCTTGATAGGATGCATTGCTCGGCCAGATATATCTAGGGCGCTCAATTCCTCAAAGAGTTGTTTATGCGGTTCAGTGTTAAAAGCCTTGGCGATATCGACACAGATGATGACAAATTGGTATTTAGAATCCAAAGCTTTTATAGCTTCTAATTGAATAGTTAATAATAAATCTTGTACCGAGGTGGTAGGTCGACCACCATATTGTTCAACAGGAATCCTCTCCCAAAGACAGCTAATCAAAGGACCAAAAATGATTTTCTCTATTATTTTAAATACAGTTAACGATAAAAATATTGGCCTATAATTTTTAAATTCGTTCACATCACCCGCTTTAAATATTGGTTTTATGAATGTCTGTTTAAGACTTGCCGATATATGTCCTGTAAGATGTGCCAATAAGCTGTTTCCACAATGGCCCCAAATTTTCACAACTAAATGATTTGGACTTGCATCATTTTTATTATATTTTAGATTGATCACCTTTTTGATCCTATAAATTTCCTGAGGCAGGTTAGGTGGTAAATCCCAATCGATTTTAGGGAAGTGAAATGGATTAGGCAAATATTGCGGTACAGGAACTTGTAAGGGATTATCTATCCATTTTAGATATGGGAGCACATGCTCATTTTTGAATCCGTTGTTTTTTCTCGGACGAATTCTTCGCACAATTTTCTACAGATCACAATAATTATTGGATATCATAAGAAAAGTTCTTTTAGCCTTTTTAAATTCTTTTTTATATAATTTATTATGGGCTTTAAGTTTTAAGAAATCATTCGTGTTTTTTGATAAAATACACTGATTGTAGAGCAGTTTTCTCTCTGTCCACAGTTGCACTATCTTATTGGTCCACCGAGGAATAAACTTGGGGTAACCTTTAAAGATTTTAGAAGTAAGACCGGATTGCTCTAGTATAGACTGGATCGTCTGATAAAGGCATAACCACATTTGATCAACGTCTTGCATATTTAAGCATGGTAACCAGTTATGTGTAAAGAGTAAAGATGTAAACCTAACCCAGTTAACTTCTCTAAAGGAATATCTAATGTATATTGTTGGCTAGCTTTCTTAATAGAAGCCTGTAATGGAATATTAAGAATCAAAGAGACATTGTAATGATCACATTTGGGCAATATGCTCCTTGCCATATGACTTTCTGCATTGTAAGCAGACTGTGAGTAATTGGAATTTATATTTTGTACATTTTTAGATACTGTACGGTTCGCTTATGTAAATTTTTCCTCTAACTTAGTATTATTAAAAAAATTTTCAAAACTTTCTAATGGTTTCACCAGCCCTCATCCTTCAGACCCAGTTCCTGGTATTGCATGGATGACATTCCAAGCAGGCACCCTATAAGATCTTTGGATGCTGTGAGCTGTCATATAAATAAAGTTGTTTTTAATACCGCTTACACATAGGCTTCAACATGATGGTGTTATAATGAATGAGTTCGAAATATTATTTTCTGCCGACCGAGTTAAACCGGAGCAGTTGTCACAATCTTCAGTAGGTGAACGTACATACTTAGGAATTGTAATGGCGTCTGACTCCCAGTCAGTATCGTAATTTGCTTCTGTTTGCTCATCATCATCAGTAAGAAAATCATCATAATCATCATCATCATTATCATCATCATCATCATCATCATCATCATCATCATTATCAGTGTAATGGTGTTTGGTCTCTACATTATCATTATAATTATCATTTTCAGGGTCACTATCTGAGTCAGAATCCAAAAGCCACCTTAGAAGCCTTGGTGCCTCATTCTCCATAAGAAAGCATAGCGAATTATTCTACTATACCGCACTAAAAGACCAGAAAATAAATATAATTAAGAAGAATATAAAAATAAAAAACTTCATAAATTTTACGACCCCTATGTTATACTGCAAAAACTAAAAGGAGCGAATGCACCAAAGGCCAGACATGAATTAAGACCGTCCTGTGTGGAGATGGCACAAAACCATGAAGGGAAGAAAGTTAAACTTTATGAAATAATGTCAAATATTCAAACTTGCGTCGTAATTTTTACAAGGTTTAGTTATCTAGGGTTAATAATATTCTTTTTTTATTCTATTTCTCTCCTTCCTTTTCTTTATTAATCCTATCTATTGTTTTTTCATCATTTTAGGTTTTAATCCCGCATTAATTTCTTCAAGAAAGAAGGGGGAGCGTCTAGGGCAAAATTCGAAATTCGTAGTCACCACTCGAGGAGTGAAAAAGTTGGACTGAGTGAGAAGGACGAAAACTAATTTTAAACTAATTATAAAAGGGCAAATTAGGTAAGGTTAGTAATGGGGTGATCACCCTAATCCCAAGAAACGAGCAATTCAGTAATAAATCTTCATCTGTATGATTTCTTAATACAATGCTTGATTGAAGTTAACAAAAACATCAGTTCTGCGATGGGGACCCCAAAACGGAAATAATTAAAATAGATATTATATTTGTTGTCGTCTTATTGTCCGCTAGGCAACTGTCCATGGCGGCGTCGTTCGAACGTGATTATTTGATCGTCGTGGTTGTATTCTTAACATTAAATCTGTTGTAGATCCACCGCTCTACTGCGATAACTTTCTGCTCTGAGGTATGCTGGTTTGTCGTCGTTCATCCAGTCATACAAGCCCTCAGGAATGAGCTGCTTGTCTTTCTCATTCCTAAAATTCGACTCCGTTTGCTCTACACTGTTGCTTAGCAACACACAAAAACTCATCAAGTTCTTTCCAGTACGACATTAATAACGACACTATTGCGTTTGATTCTCATTAAACTTATAAGGTCGTTTTTTCAAATAATTTTGAGTCTTTTCATCGTTGATTAAAATTTCAGAAAAGCAATACAATAAAAACGTATATTAAGAATTTTTTAAAAAAACAAACGAAAAAATTGGCTCAGGGGGTCGCTACAATATCTAGGACATAATCATTAGCAAAATAATGACGCCCATGCTTAGAGTGCCCGCCTGCCGATATAAAGCTGAATACTCATGAATGTCGACAGGTTCACTGTAGAGTCTGTTCAAGAAACCGATGTCTGGAATGTTGACGTGAGCACGCACCCGCAAAAATCACTTTGTTGAGGCACGATTATTCCATCACTCATGTATTTTTATAAGTGTATTGCATCACTTCAGTAGTAACCAATGCCAACAAGATAGACCAGTGCACAAAATTCAACTGCTAGTCGAGGTCCAAGCAACAATTCATCCGATCATTTTCTCTATCTTGGATTCTAACAACCACTGTTGTTTTGGTTTGTTCTGTACTGCATCAGTGATATCCCAATTGGTAGTAGGGACGATCGGATACACATGGTTCCTGGTTTGAAAACAGGCCACAGAAATTTTCATTACCCAGATGTTTAGAGAATAAACTCCGAATTTCAATCATTATTTCTTATATGTGTTCAACATATGTTATGATGCTTGGATGGGTAAAATTGTAGAACTGTGAGCCGGCTGATTTGACTTTCATCAGGATAGTTTGGTGGTCTTTAGGACATTTGGTGACATCATGGATGTACAGTTTCTGCGACACCCAACTGGTTGAGGCTACAAGCCTGATACTAGTGTTTACTGATTCGAGTCCAGATCTCAAAATTTTTTTTCTTCAATATCATTCCTAAGTTTAAAGAATTAATTACAGTTTTTATTCATTTTTGTTTTGGCTTATTCGCCAAATCAGAACTAATCTGAAATCTGCGAAAATTTGAGCACTGGACCTTCAGTAGTTGAGATTTGTCTGACGTTCTGTGTGCGGCAATTCGGAAATCTGAGGTGATCTGAGCTGGGTGACTTAGGCCTTCTAAACTTAGCTGAGGCCGTGCGGGAGCTCTCAGAGCAAAATTGAATACTCCATGAAACATAAAATTAGAGATGTCTTTCCTGTGAGAGAAGGTCTCCGCACCAAAACAAAAACATGTCATATATTGTATATCATCATAAGAATCCTGGTTAATCATTTTTCTGTCAATAATAAGCCCTTACTTATGAGTTTTTATGATGACGTTACAACGTAAGATGTTTTTTTTATATTTCTGCGTGCAGGTTTTTTATCTATATTTTACATAGATTCCAAAACCTGCCGTATACTTGATCCAATTGGGAAACACCACCATGTATATGGGTTCATGAACATAGAGACTGGCACGCAGATTGGCAAAAAGTGATTTTTTTCTGACGATTGCTGCTAGAATCTGTGGTACCATGATGGCCGCATTCCTGTTAGATGCTTTGCTAGTGATGATTTCAGCGGCTACAAATTGTGGGTATTCTCAACAGCAATCGGCACATCAGTGAAGTGCTGGAGCCCGAACTCGTTCTTTTTCTTTCAAGGCATTTTTGGAGTATTCCAGACTTCTTTTCAGCAGAAAACGTACAGCTTTTTCCTTGACCTGTTTAACGCCAGAAATGTTGCCTATTAAACATGTGTGGGATTTCATTGGTTGGCGTCTCGCTCTTGATTTTACTCCTACAGGTTCTATAGATTATCCTCTGGCACGCACACAAACCATATGGAATGCTCTTCTCCAGGCAGACATTAAAAATCTGTTAGAGTCCATGCCACCTCTTACAGCAGCAATTAGTATATTGTGTGGTGGCTACACCAAATACCGATTTCAGACACTTTGTTTTTGTTTTTTTGTTTTGCTTTGAAACTCTAATCAGCTATTTGTACCAATAGAGATCGTTTGTGTATTAAATTTCATTTAATTCCGATCATTTCATTCTCTTTTTACAAACATGAGTTCATATTTAACGTAAGTTATTGTTGTAATTTGATCTATTATTGTGCATAAGGAACTATCCTCTACTTTAGATGCTAAAATTATAAAAAAATATAATAAACTAATCTTCAAAATCTGTCGATTCTTGAATAAAGATAGAAGAAACGATATTCACCATAGATGTATACATTTCGGCTACTAATACCTATCTTCAGTATTCGGACTTAGGAGCTGAAGTGTATACATCAATACATCTATAAAATTTCGTTTTGTAGCAAGTGGTTTCTTTCTTTCCTTCTCTCTACTTTAGTATTTGTAATATGAATAAACAAATTGAGTATTTGATCAAGCCTTAAATTATTTCTTTGAATCTCACTACTCCTCATCATTTTGCCATTAGCAAACTGTATTTCATTATATCATTTCATTTTATTCTATCACGTTTCATTTTCACTCTCAATTTATTCGGTCCTTTAATCTATCCCCTATGGCATTTACTTTATTTTGATTAATATTCTATTTCTACTTATCTTTCTCTATTTTTATTGTATCTAAACCTTCGACTTACCTGCTTATCTTACTTTTTAATTCACTTACTCTATTTTTTTCATACTTAGGTTGCTTAACCTTCATTTTAACTTTACACTTATGGCGTTGAGGTCAGAAACAATCCATAATTACTTTTTTGCAAGATTATTCACAGATTATATTATTTATTATTAAAACAATTTTGTAGGCCATACAAATTTACATTTTAAAATTACATTTTGTAGATCATACAAAATTTTTTCAATAATGTAAAAATAAATTATACGAATAAACACACAATATAGGCAGTTGAAAAACGATTTAGATAATAAAAAAAACGAACAGAAGAGTATTGTGGGGCTAGTGGCTCACTTGGAAAATGTGGCTTAAATATCAAGGTATGAAATTTGTTGTCTAGACGGAATGGGGTTCAGCAACTCAAATCAGACCGAACCTCACTACATTTAAGATTGTTTAATCTCACACGTCTGGCCATCACAGTGGGTTAGGTGATCAACAGCTCTTATAATAATTAGACCCCTTTTCCCTTTAAGAAAATGAAATTATTCTCTGTTAACTCTCCTATTGCTTTAACCCCTTGATTTATGTGTTAGGAAACAATTTAAACATTTGACACCATTTAATATTCTATCTTCTTCTATCTTCTATACATATAATAAAACTGTTGAACCATTGTGCTTGTACATTGAAAATTTTTTCCTAAATCTGATTGCGGGTGCTTTAGGAAATATAACACAGCACAATAAGACCATTTTTGAAATTTTTTGAAATTTACTTGTATGAACACGCTAATCTCCAAAAATAATTGACGAATCTTCATGGGAATTTCACAGGTAACTTGGGCGTATCATGGAAAAAACATATAGGCTTTATTTCATCGAAATCGACTCATGGAAAGAATAGACAACTCAATTTAAAGTTTTAGGAGTCTGCTCAGCCATCTTCCTATATACATATAAAAAAGGATGTTTGTTTGTTTGTGGGTTTGTTTGGGGGTTTGTTTGTGGGTTTGTTTGTGGGTGTGTTTGTGGGTTTGTGGGTTTGTTTTTTATACAAATCTACAGTTTTATGTCGATCTTAAAAAAATTTCGCATACATGACCTTCAAAGCATGAGGAAAGTCACTGTCTACTCCAGATTTCGAAAAAAAAAATCTATCTATATATATAAAGAAGGATGTTTGTGGGTCTGTCTTTGGGTCTGTCGGTCTGTTTTTTATACAAATCTACAGTTTTAGTCTGATCTTGATAAAATTTCGCATACATGACCTTTAAAGCACGAGGAAGGTCACTGTCTAACTCAGATTTCGAAAAAATAATAAATATCGATAAAAAATCGATATTTATGGTTATGGCAAGGCATATTAATGAAAAATATCTCATGACCAACAATGCAAGGCAAAGTTGGTACAACAATAGGTATCAACAATGGTATCAGCACGCAATTCATAAACACACTGCATGAACCAACAATATATATCTCATGACTAACAATGAAAGGAAAAGTTTGTGCAAGTGTAATTATCCCGGGCAACGCCGGGTAACTCTTCTAGTATCTATATATATAAAGAAGGATGTTTGTGGGTCTGTCTGTGGGTCTGTACGTTTTTTATACAAATCTACAGTTTTATTCCGATCTTGATGACATTTCGCATACATGACCTTCAAAGCATGAGGAAGGTCACTGTCAACCTCAGATTTCGGAAAAATAATAATTATCGATAAAAAAATCGATATTCATGGTTATGGCAGGGCATATAATTGAGAAATATCTAATGACCAACAATGCAAGGCAAAGTTTGTACAACAATAGGTATCAACAACTAGCAAAGGTACCCGGCGTTGCCCGGGATAATTACACTTGAATGTAAACCGAACAATCTCAAAAAATTAAATTAAATTTTGCAATATCTTAAAAATAAACACATGAAAATGCTTAGAATTAATACAGTAAAAATTCTTAATGAAAATTTCGAAAAAAATCTTTTTAAAAGCTCACAATGGTGCTGGACCTCTCCAAGGATGCCACTGCTAGTCTAAATAATTTCTTACTCACGTAATCTTACCTCAGATGTATACTTAGTGTTGTTGCAATTTCCAGTCTTCTCTCGATGTGTTGAAGCAAAACTTGGCCATTCATCACTTTGTGCAGTCTAGCAGTCGCCGATTCTTCTATTTACTTGCTACCCATTTGCTGAATACATCACGGAGCTAAAAAAGTGCTTCCTCTGTCGTCTTTCCAGTCTTTCTCAATAGGCTGCTAACTCTCCATTATCTCCAGTTACTCATCATTTTTAAAGATTTTCAAGAAATTGTTAAGTACTAAGAACTCTCTTTTCTAAGAAAAGCCTGAATAACAGGAATTCTATGCATTGTTACAAATTGAAACTTATCCATATTACATCATCATTTTATGTTCATTGTTATAATTCTTGGAAAGATTGTTTTAACATTACATCATCATTCTGTGCTCATTGTTATTGGTGAATTGCGCGTTGATACCATTGTTGATGCGAACACAATGGGCCTATTGTTGCACAAAATTTGCCTTGCATTGTTGGTCATGAGATATATATTGTTGGTTCATGCAGTGTGTTTGTGAATTGCGTGCTGATACCATTGTTGATACCTATTGTTTTACAAACTTTGCCTTGCATTGTTGGTCATGAGATATTTCTCATTAATATGCCTTGCCATAACCATGAATATCGATTTTTTATCAATATTTATTATTTTTCCGAAATCTGAGGTAGACAGTGACCTTCCTCATGCTTTGAAGGTCATGTATGCGAAATTTTATCAAGATCGGAATAAAACTGTAGATTTGTATAAAAAACATATATAGACAAACAGACCCACCCACCCACAAACATCCTTCTTTATATATATAGATAGACTAGCAGAGGTACCCGGCGTTGCCCGGGATAAATACACTTGTAGGTAAAGAGAACAATCTCAAAAATTTAAATTATAACTCTCAATTGGTTAAAAAAAAAACTCAATCAATACAACACAGAGCAAAGGGATTATCCATTCTACCAAAAATACCAGGCAGTCCAGATGATAAACCGGGAATTTATCGAAACTCTTCTGGACTTACCTCACCACTGCAGAGCATCACCAGATATTTTAGACTCAAGGTACCCGGCGTTGCCCGGGATAATTACACTTGGATGTAAACATAACAATCTCAAAAGATTAAATTAAATTTTGCAATATCTTAAAAATAAACACATGAAAATGCTTAGAATTAATACAGTAAAAATTCTTAATGAAAATTCGAAAAAAATCTTTTTAAAGGCTCACAATGGCTGGACCTCTCCAAGGATGCCACTGCTAGTCTAAATAATTCCTTACTCACGTAATCTTACCTCAGATGTATACTTAGTGTTGTTGCAATTTCCACTCTTCTCTCGATGTTTTGAAGCAAAACTCTCGATGTTTTGAAGCAAAACTCTCGATTCTTCTATTTACTTGCTTCCCATTTGCTCAATACATCACAAAGCTAAAGGAGTGCTTCCTCTGTCGTCTTTCCACTCTTTCTCAATAGTCTGCTAACTCTTCGTTATCTCCAGCTACTGATCATTTTTAAAGATTTTCAAGAAATTGTTAAGTACTAAGAACTCTCTTTTCTAAGAAAAACCTGAATAACAGGAATTCTATGCATTGTTACAAATTGAAACTTATCCATATTGCATCATCATTTTATGTTCATTGTTATAATTCTTGGAAAGGATTGCTTTATTATTGCATCATCATTTTGAGCTCATTGTTATTGGTGAATTGCGTGTTGAAACCATTGTTGATACCTATTGTTGCACAAACTTTTATTTGCATTGTTGGTCATGAGATATATATTGGTGGTCCATGCAGAGTGTTTGTGAATTGCGTGTTGATACCATTGTTGCAAAAACTTTGGCTTGCATTGTTGGTATTTTCCCCCTGTAAAAACCCTCGTCGTCCTCGGCCGGATCAAAGCAACATCTACGGGCATCAGAGAAACTAACCTAGACAGAAGGCCTAATAACGGAAACGTTATATACTGTTACATCATCATTAGTCGACCATTGTTAATTCTATTTCTATCAATAATAAGTCCGAAATTTGGTCGACTAATGAGGATGTAACAATGTTTGACTTTTCCGTTATCAGGCCTTTTGTTTAGGAGGTGTTGATCAGAGGAGATCACGCAACCACTGAGCAATCGAGGGCAATAAGGGAAAGTAAAGTTGTCTGCTAGACAGTGAGTAATGCCCACGCAAATGGCCAGAGAGCGCCAGTTAAAAAAATCACGCTTTACGCAATGGAGTTTATCATCCTGTATTTCTTCATCCATGACCATAGCCACAGTAATTTTTTATGGCCTATTGTTGCAGAAACTTTACTCTGCATTGTACGACATGACATACATTGGGCGAGGTCAAAAATGCAAATACCGAGTTGGGTGGTGAAGTAAAGATTATTGCTCGATTGTTAACGTATTGTTGACTGTCGTGGCAACAATGGCTTTCTTCACTAACTCAACTCGGTGTTAGCATTTTTGACCTCGCCCAATTTTAGTCCGCTCATATAGTAGGTTCATGTCAGACAGACAGATCAAGCAAAATATTATTGTTACCCTTACCCCTTTGGGCCAACCTGACATTCGGCATATGTAAACCTTATCCTGAACCTAACGAACATCTGGTGCAAGTATGAGCTCAAAAGGATAGGTGATTCAAAAGTTTTAAGAATATTTACAGACGCACCCTGAATTTTTATATAGACCTTTCCATTGAAACCGAAACTTGAGTAACTGCGCAGAAGCAGGACAGCAGAAAACTTGCGTTTCCTACCTTGAAATATGCAAACAATACTACCCATCCGATGGAAACGGAATTTTTTTCGCTGTCCTGCTTCTGCGCAGTTAGTCCAGTTTCGGTTTCAAGGAAAAGATAAATCTGGCGCCATATGTTGAGAAAACAAACAAACATAAACCAAGATATATGATTTTTACTCCTTCCCCTACTACTTTAGGGACATGTAAACCTTACTCTGGACCTAAGGAATATTATTGCAAATATTAGATCAGTCGGATAAGTGGTTCAAAAGTTTGTAGAACATTTACATACGCACCCTGGGCCTGAATTTTTATATATAATGATTATTGGTAGAAATACGATAAACAATAGCTGCTTGATGATGATGTAACAATGTGTACACCTTTTGTGTGCAGGCCTTCTCTGTAGGAGGTATTGAGGTGATGTAATAATCTACGAAGTTTTCGCGTTGAGGCTTTGAGTAGAGGTGGTGATGGCATAGCTATCACCTTCTAAACATAAAGTAAGATATATACAATAGGAGGAAACTCAATGCTAAATCAAAAGACATGCGATCAAGTGCTCGCCAGCGATAACACAGGCACATGCCTAAAGAATTGCTTGGAAAAGTGCACACTTATCCCCGTGCACCTATGTCTGGTAGTCATTCATTAAAGTATAAGAAAATAATTTTGAACATTAAAAAAAAGGTGAAAAAAATTTTTTATTTCTCATGGAATTCTAAGGATTTTCTTTGGCAGTATAATATCAACAAAATGGAATTAAAAAAAATATCTTAAAAGTATATTTAATGCAATGATGACAGCTAAAATAAAAACTTCATTGTTCTTTATTGTTGTTGAAATCATTAGCTTGAACGTGCGTCCACAGTATTCATCGAGAACTATGCCTGGTCGTTATCATTTTCTTAGACACGTTAGAATAGCAAGCGCTCATAGATGGGTCGATCCAATACCACCTCTACTCAAGAGCCTGAGCGCGAAAATTTTATACATTTTTACATCATCATAAAAAGTCATCTTTAATCGCATTTCTACCAATAATAAGCCCTAAATTATGACTTCCTATCAGGATGTAACATTGTATGACGTTTCTGCGCTCAGGCTTTTTCTTTAAGTGGTGTTGGTCGATCCAATCTTTATCGTTTTTGACATCATTGTTTATGGCCTGCAATGGGAGCGAAATAGCCAATTTTCCCACTATTTCCACTTGCTCGTTGGAGAAACCACTACCAGTGAATTCACGGCGTTTGAAAATTCAAAATGAATTCACTTATTTCTCCAATTCCTGCCATTTTTCTCACCCAAAAAAGCCAGTGGAAAAAGTGAAAAATGACGCTTGATGGGAAAACTAAAACCAGATCGAGTAATTTTGTATTAAATTTGTATTTTTTTTTAAATTGCATTCTTAACCAGTTGTAAAGTTGATTTTTTTTTATTTCTATTTTAACCCATAAATTTTTATTTTAAAAAACTACAAGATAATTTAAAACCCATAAAATTGCATAATAATTCTCAAAAACACGTAAAACTATATTCCGTATGTAATAAATAATTTAATGTTAATGTATTTGCATTAAATTTTTGTATGTATTTATTTTAATTTATTTTTAATGGTTCACTGCTAATAGCATAGTAATACTAAAACCAGATGGAATTATAATATAATATGTAGATGAGAACAGTTTACTACGAATTGTTTAAAAACGATTAAAAAAAAGGGTCTTACAAAGTAAATTATAAAAGTACAGACTTTTAAAACTCAAGAAAATTATAGAATAGACTTCTATATGAGATTTACGATCGTAATTTATCTTGAATTTACCAAATTATTTTTTCTCATTTTTTATCAGTTTCATCAGTTTTCACAAGAGTAAAAGACTCATGTACTCCTTCACAAAGCCCTTCGTGGATTAAGGGGACCAACCAGGTTTTAGGCTTTGGTCTTTAATGACAAACGCCATTACTTCATCATTCACTGAGGCGTTCGCGATTCTCTCGCTTTTCGTGAATTCACGCCAATTCCACTCGACTCAGGGAAAATTCAAGGCTAGCCAAATTCAACAGTGGAAAAAGTGGTTGTTTCCGAACGCATGCACCCACTGATAAGAGAATGCCCTCTACCGTGAAAAAACAACCAAAATTTTTCAGTCAGTGTTGATGTTTTCCAGTCAGTAAACGTGGCAGGCAGAAAAAACAAACGCGATAACACAAATTTACTTCCGTTTCGTTTCTCCTTTTGGGGGCTATGTTGTCGATCATTAAAAATGAAATAAAGTCAGGTAATCTAGATCTAATCAGCTGTTCACTTGCCCCTAAGAGGAAGAGGAAGAGGGGCTGCGATGATGACGGTCTACGCAGCTGTCTCGTTCAGATGAAGAGGACACAGGAATCCCGTCCCTCTTGCTACGATATCGTCGGGCCTTTTTCTTGCAAGGGCGTCGCAAGAAGATCCTGCTGAGCAGACGCTGATGGCTTGGAAGTCCCAGCAGAGCATGAAATTTTACCAGGCGTAGCCACAGAGACGATTCGAAGAGGCTGTGATGCCGATGAAAGAGCAGATGGAGGAAGAGCAGGAAACTCCTCCACATCAAACACCGACTCGGAGCACAACGAATCGTCTCAGATGTCTTCGGCAGAGTGGCAGTCCTCCACCATCGGGGAAACATCAGGCGAAGACGGACGTGGAAACAGTCTCTTGAACCACATGAGCCCGAGGAGGGGGAGTCGGCATCTTCTTCCCAAGAGTCGTAGGAAGAGGTGACAATGGTGGGGCCTTCTTCGAATTCCTTGGTGAAGGAGGAGGCGACGATGGTGGGGTCGCCTTTGACTTCCTCGGTGGAGGACAAGGCGCTGTTGCTCTGCTCGGCTCAGACGACTTGGTTGTTGAAGTCATCTTTGCTGGTTGCTGGGACGACATTCCTCGAGGCGGTGGCGTTGGGGCTGCTGATAAAGCGTCTGAGCTCCCCTGACACAGGTGGAATTTGTGCACGGTCTTGTGGCAGGAATCACATTTCCGAAGGAGAGGACAGTCTTTTTAAACGTGGGAAGTCTTTTTGCAGTACCAGCAGCACTGCCTCAGTCCCTTGTAAGACATTAACTGCGCACATTGCAACGAACTCTGGAATGTCTTTATGAAGCTCCATGTAGACTACGATGTGGCCCGTCATCTGAAGAGGACAATCCGGGTGCAGGGGGTACGAGATTCTTCGTGCCACCCCGTAGTCACTCAGCCATCTGTGGCGAATCGCCCCGGATAAGAACTGGAACATATCCGGGTTCATCGTAACTCAGGTGGACGGTGGTTTGCCCAACCTTGATAAAGTCCGCAGCCACTATGCGATCTGCAATATTCTGCTGCCTGCAGAGCATCTTCGACTATGTCGGAGAAAGCCTCTGCAGAACAGAAACAGCAAGATGATCCGGCGGCAGAACGGGAGGTATACCCGTTTTGGCATATACCTCCTTCATAAACATGCCAACGGCGAAGGGGCCATTGGCAATCATATCAATCATGCGTTCCATGGTTGATATTGATAAAAGTTTTTGTGTAAAAGAAATAAAAGTCCTCCCCCAGGAGACACAAGGGGGGGGGGAATGTACTACACAATTACTTCACTTATGACTAAGATGGAGCAGAATCGCTGTTGGAGCTAAGGCAGATGGTGTTGCCTCAGCAGACGCCTAAACAAAGATCTTGAATTTCTAGGCGTCTAGGCGCACATGCTGTAAGTGTCTAACAGTCCGATTGAGGACTGCGCAACTTATTCAAACGCCTCAGAAACGAGGCCCGTTCGCTACCGACGAAGTATCAAAAGGCCATCGGAAAAGTGAAGTGGAAGGTCTGGTCTCCTCCGATGACCTCGCATAAACACTTGGATGTTGAGAAGCTATTCTTAAACGTAGACCTACCTAGCTTTGACCATTCAAGAAAAAGCAAAAATCGGAGTTGAATGGCCACTTTCCTCCATACAGCTGTGAGTAATGAAGGATGACCTAGCGATCGACCTACACAGGCCAGCCAAAGTTCCTTATTAATGAAGGCGTTCGCCAGAGCTAGGTCCGGATTCAATACCTCGCCAGTGGAATCGTTAATGAGGAAGCGCACAGACTGATACGAAAAGTGTACCAGCCCATAATGCTGCCTCAAAAGATCCTAGATAGACTTTGCAAACGGGCACTCGTAAATAATATGACTGAGAATCTCATCAGCGCCGCAGAACAGACATCCAGCAGACTCGACCACTCTCCACTGATGAAGTCGTGTAAAAGAGTGAAATTCGTGGTGCAACAGTCGCCATTGATAGTTAAGTAATGTCCGCTCGAAAGCAAAGGATTTCAGTAGCTTTAGGATTGTTGCCCACGGATAATTAGGGAAGAACTTAAGGATGTCAGTTGTCTCCCCTGGGTCGGACTGCTGGAAGAACCATGCTAGCCATAATGAGCCCCACTCTGGTGGATCCAGATGGCGCAACATAGGCAAAAAAGTCACAATATCGGTGGTAAAGGTCATGATGACGATGATAAGTAACCATTGGCAACAAGAAAAGCAATGGAAGCCTATTCACCTTAAAGAAAAAACGTAGATGCGAGAAAACAAAATTCGCCCACATGGGGGGAGGGAAAAAGAATACCCGAATCATTGCAGCCAGTCTCGCAGCAATAAGATATCATTTGATATCGGGTAAACCTAAGCCACCTTTCTCGAAGGGGGTAAAAACGAATGAGTCTCGCACTGGATGACGTCGCTGAGCAGACATTCCCCACACGCAGCTCACCATCGCACTACGCAGTCTCTGAAGGTCTTTGTAAGAAGGCAAGGTGAATAGGCATTTAGATGTTAACACTGGAAGCACATGTGTCTTTATAAACCTCACCTTGACAACCATTGAAGTTGGAAACCGGAGAAAGGAGAAGACATATCCTAGCACCACGATTCGGTCACACCATGTTATTGGGAAAGTTTTAAGATAGTCCACAGTCCAGTTCCCAATAGCAATTCCTTTAGACTTGACGAGGTAGATGGAACTCCCCGTCGAAGTACTAAAGCGGTCGAAAGTCTCTTTATAGATGCCCAAGGAATATGAACCAGACGCAAAAAGTACTGCATCATCCGCATAAGCCAATGTCCTGATGTTAATGGATGCGGCTGGCAGATGATATTCTCGAACATCTTGGTGGCGATTCAAAAACTGTAGTAATGGTTCCAGGTAAAAAATGTACAGGAGGGGGGATAATGGACACCCCTGCCTGACACCTTTTAAGAGTTCGAAGGTGGAAGACGTGAAACGATTAATCGCTACGCATGATGTGGCCGAATCGTAGAGAGCGGAGATCACCGTAGCAAAAGCCCGAAGACGAAGATGACGAAACACTTTAAAAAGAAATAAGTAATTTACTTGGTCAAACGCCTTCTCTTGGTCAAGGCTAAACACAGCTAGAGTTTGATGCGTGCACAGGCTTCCTCCATCACGCACCGAATAGTGATTAAATTGTCCGACATCATGTGAGATGGAATAGAGCAGGATTGTCCGGGGTTGATGAACTCGTCGGCGTAGATTTTAAGTCTTGATTGGAAGACACAAGTGAAGACATTATAATCCGTGTTAAGAAGGGTTATAGGCCTCCACTGGGTGACGAGCTCTGGATTCAGCACTTTAGGGAGCAGGATGATTTTCCTCACAGTGAACTCTGCTGTGATGGGGGAAGGATCCTTGATGATCGAATTCAGCACTTGAACCAAGAAAGGGCCAAGAAGTTCCCATGTCGCATTGTAGAAGGAATACGGAATGCCATCCATACCCGGACTGGACTGATGGCGGCCGTCCGCTGACAGGAACTTCTTGACTTCGTGTTCGGTGAAGGGACGTGTAATGAAGGCATCGGAATCCTCTGAAAAAGGTCGTAGTGACTCAATCCAATTGTCCGTGGCATCTGATGGGAAGATTGGGTTATTAAAGACAGATGAAAAGTGGGAGTGGAAAGCTGATAGGATATCAGAATCAGCATCCACTTCCCTACCTTCCCTACTAACCGGTGACATTTCTTGACGTTGGCTCGTCGTTTCTCCTCAGCTAATACAGCCGATGACATATTTCTGACGTCATCAGCTCAGGTTAGTTTGGCTCTGAGCGTTGCGCCAGATGCTTTTCGGATCATCAGAGCGTTGATTTCGCTCTTCTCCTGGCGAATATCGGCCGCAAACTCCTCCTTAGGAGTGGAATTTCGGAGGAGCCAGAGGATTTCTTCGAGCATAGGGAGATGACGACGGCGGCGCCTCGCAGCATCAATCCCAATCTTCCTAAAAAATCGTTTGATTTCGTCTTTGAAAACAAGCCACGAAGCAAGAGTAGGAGACACATTGTGGAGATGCTTTTCCACAAACTAAACAAACTTTCCCCAGTATTCCTTGTCTTCGAACAGAAAAACGTTCAGGAACCAGTTTTTAATTGACGCACTGCCTGCGGCGCAAGCTGAAGATGGAGGTTTCCATGACCACATGATAGCACTGTGGTCAGAGAAAGAACAAGGAATCAACTCCATCTGTCCAGGTGAGCCAGCAAAAGCATTATCGATCAAAAATAGATCTAGTCTAGATGATACAAGGGGTCCTTGATGGTAAGTGAACCCCGGATGACTACTCTGTGACTGGTGTGTCCATAGATCGAATAATGCATTTTGCTGACATAAATGATGCACATGTCTAGACGAAAAGATGTTATCATTGTCTGAATGGCAGTTAAAGTCGCCAGCAATCACCACAGACACAGCACAACACAAATAAAAGTTCAGATCTTCGAAAAAAGTCTGTTTCTCTGCTCTTCTACACGGCGCATATACGTTAAGCAATCGGAAAGAAACACCTGATGATAAAATGTCTAAGGAAATTACTCTGCACTCGCAATCATAAATACAGTTTGACACCTGAAAGGAAGGGTTAAGGATTATCGTAAAAACCCCTTGTCCAACAGGTGAAGATGAGTTTATGAAGAACTGCGCATTAGGAAATTGACTGCGAAGGCCAGATAGATTATAACAGTTCTGCGTGGAAGCTAATTTAACTTCCTGCAGAAGAAAGATATCCGGCCTGTACAGAGCAATAAAAGTTAATAGTACCGATTGCTTAAAATGGGAACCCAGGGAACGTATGACCTTCATTCAGAGGATTTAGGTGGAAGAGGCTGACCTAACTTCGATGGAGGCTGATCCGTCTTCGACGACGAATGTGGCTCAGCAATCCTTCGAAGCGGTGAACGCATCCGATGAGAGGAAGTATGGTGGCTACCCACACTCCCGTCCCTCTCGGACGATGATGATGCCTTCTTGTCCCTTCTGCTACGATGGCGGGTCTTCTTTTTACGGGGAGACTTGCTCTCCGTACGCGCTTCCGGCTGCGTCGATGTGGAGATCGCCGTTAGAACCGAAGATGACACAGGGAACGCTGCAGGAAGACGGGTGATTCCCACTGGCTGCAACGCTGGTAGAGACGGAGGGAGGAGAGCTGAAAATTCCTCCTCCAAAGGCATCGAAACATCACCCAATGGGGCTTCAATGTCTTCCTCTGCAGAGACAACTTCATCCATCACGATGCCGCTTGATGGCAGAAGCAGGGACGTATCCTCAGCAACCTCTGAAGACGGAAGGAGTGATGATGGCGGCACTAATCCCTGTTCGTCTTCAGTTGGTAGTGGAGGCAAAGATCGCTCCGGTGAGGCGGCCCGCGACGTACGTGGAGAAGGTACGGGCCGGGCCGGTCGTTGTGGCTCTGCAACTTGTTCTAAAGATGTCATCTTCGGTGACGGATGAGGCGTTGACGCAACTGCTGCAGCACTGCTGTCAATCTTCTCTGGGCAACGATGGTATCTGCCCACCAAGCGGGAACATTTCACACACTTTTTCAGGAGAGGGCAATCTCATCTGACATGAGAAGATTTTTTGCAGTAATAACGGCACTGCCTCATCCCCTTATAGTACACGAAGACACGTTCTCCATGTAAAATACGGGAATCTGGAATGTCCTTGTCCAGCCTCATATCGAAATATATGTCGCCTTTCTGGAATTGGGGAGTATCAGCGTGCTCGGGGCGATAGATACCGAGCTCTTACCCAAACTCCGACATAAAATTTCGGATATAAGCCGTGGACAACAACGGCGAAATTCTCCTGACGTGGACTGTGAGATGGCCAGGGTGCGCGTGATAAAAGTTGACGGTGGTGTTGCCAACTTTCACGCACTCGACATCGACGATGCCATCAAAAATTGAACTTGATTTGCAGAGCATTCACAACTCCGTAGAGGAGAGTCTCTGCAACACCGAGATGGAAGGGCCTTCAGGCGCTAATACAGGCGGTACCCTAGATTTGTCCACGGTCAAACAGAAAAGAAAACCACCCCCCCACCACCCCCGGGGGGGGGGGGGTGAAACGTCCTCCGGGGTCGCCGGGAGGAGGGACACTAAATATCACAAAGTTACTCACGCATGCGTTGGATGGTTGGTTGCGGCGTGAATAACTTCTAAGTTCAATAAAATGGTCACTCACTAACACACAGTCACTATTCGGCTAGTCACTCTCACCGAAGAACCATATCTCGGCTCCTAGGAAAGGCATCCTATTCAGAAGTTGGATGAGTAGTGGTAAATTTTTCCAATGTTACCCAATTTAAGTTCTTGGGACAACAATCCAAAGGCTCACGGCTAGCACTAAAAAGCAATGGTGATGCATTCCTTGGAGCATGATTATGTAAAATATGGTATAACATCAGAAGCAGAAGCAGCAATTGATGTGTTTAACAGGCATTCTTGAAGAAGAATTGAAACTTGTTTCTTTGAAAAAAAATAATATTCTATACAATTAATAAACATCTTTAATAGTTATATAGGATCAAGAAATAAATTATTTGAAAAATTATCTATAAAAAATGATGCAAATAAAATTACATCTAATAGATAAATTTACTCAGAATACAGAGCTCTGGGTTTTATCATAAACTAGGTAATTAAAATTCTCTTGAAAAGATAATATTTAGAGAAAAATACAATTATATATTTACCCAGAAAAATTGCCCAAAAGTTATTATTTCTTCAAAATATTTTGAGGTAAATAAAAATCAATTTGACTGACAGCCAAAAATAAATCATACAAATAAGATGATACAAAAAAATTGATAATCTTACTGCCGGGCTAAAAACTAAATAGACTAAGCCAAAATGAAATATTAAATTAGCTGAAAATCAAACAAACAAATGTGATGAAAGAAATCTTCTTTTGAGCATCACTAAAAAATGTGGCATCTCTCAGCCTTGCGTTTCTTAGACGCTGATGATCCGAATGCCTATGTAGCAAGAGCGCTAAAAATCCGTGCTCAGGCTAGAGCCGTCTCCCTGGTTCTGGATGATAAAAATTTTGATTGACCATATGGTCGCAGGTCTACCTTCAACTTTACTCCATTGAGACTCGCGGTCCAATCAAAGCCATCAATGTCAATTG
>JAHWFO010003801.1:170534-182522 GCA_023313115.1 Rhysida immarginata
TCACAGATATTTTACTGCTTGTTTAAATTCTTTTTATTATTTAATGATGAGTTTTCCGAAAATTTTGATGCATAATGGCGATAGCATTATTCTCATATCATTTTTTGTTTTTTAACCTTTCGTATTCGTCAAACTAGCGATGGCTTCCGTTTTGTAGCGTTTCTACGATGGATCACATTTTTCTAAAGCTCTGGATAGGAAGCTTTAAATTCTGCCACTCAAGGGCGCTGAAACTAAAAATAGGTGACGATTTTAACGCATTGGTCGCGACGATCGCGCCGTTTTTCAAGTGCAGTTCAAAATTTCTCCGCTTAAGGTCGTCAAAACGTGCTCGATGATGGGGCCAGAAATCCTATCTTGTGTCTCACTCTCCCTTATCAGCTCTTGGACAAACGCCATTACTTCATTATTCACTGAGGCGTTCGCGATTCTCTCGCTTTTCGTGAATTCACGAAAATTCTACTTGATTCAGGAGAAATTCAAGGCTAGCCAAATTCAACAGTGGAAAAAGTAAATGTTTCGTAAACGCACGCACCCACTAATAAGAGAAAGCCCTCTACCGTGAAAAAACAACCAAAATTTAAGTGTTGAAGTTAAAACGCGGCAGGCAGAAAAAACAAACGCGAAAAAACAAATTCAGCTGGAGATTTTAGAACTCAGAAACGCAAAACTATCCGTTTCGTTTGTTCTTTTGGGGACTATGTTGTTGATCTTTGAAAATGAAATACAGACAAATAATCTAGATCTAATCTGCTATTCACTTGCACTCTAAGATTTATTCATACCGTCGTTGTTTAATTGTTCATACATTATATAACACGAAATACTATGATTTTGAAGGCATTATCAAATTGAAGCGGATCGGAAATTTGAGCAAAACGATTCACTATACGATGTGCGATGTTGGCGCCATCCGATGGCAAAAACTGTCAGTGGGCAAACAAACGAACAACAAACAGATAACGAATTATATATATAAGATAAGATAAGATAAGATAAGATAAGATAAGATAAGATAAGATAAGATTAGATTAAGATAACTTGAAAACGAATTAACTTTACAACACTCTGTTTTCATCAATCTATTAATATGGGACAGAGCACGAACAAGATCGAACGTGAGATACCATGAATAGGTACGCACTCTAATGGAACGTTCTCTAATGGTACAATTATAATACGCCCTTAAAAATTTCCTATAATCAGATATGGCAGGTAGTATATAAAACAATTCGTCACGATGTGCCATGAATGAATATATAAGAGTAACCAGTGATAGCAGACATTGGTCTAGTGACACGAAGACGTATAAGGATCTCATGAACGAATATTTCGCGTAGATAATGACACTGGGTAGTGTTTAGTACCACGTGCGCTAGTGGTATCCTGTGTTACTGTTGTTACTTTTAATGCGTAGACATGGCATGTAATATATCAAACAACTCGTAACAAAGTGTCATGACTGAATACAAAGAGTAAGTAATGAAAGAGGGAATTGGTTTTGTAGCACGTACCCTATTGATACCATATAGCACCCTGTGTTACTGGTGTTACTTTTAATGCTTAGATATGGCATCTAATATATCAAATTTCCGACCCACGGCAAATAACCTAACATGATGCACTCGAGCTTCCTTAAAACGAAATCACTGGCCACTCCCCAAATGATTTGTTATACAGAAAATTTGTTACACAGAAATATAGTTAAGAACTCAAGATTTACATGGTTGTCTAGGTTAGATACAAAAGTTAATATTCTTTATAGAGTGAAAAAGTGGATATATTATCTATTATAGAGAGTTTCAACTATAATGCAAAATGAAATTCAAAAATAATTTTCAATAAATTAAATCTATCTAGCCGCAACTTTGATCTCATTTCATTTACTTTAACATAATTATGTTAACTGCCCAAATGCTAATAATGTCATAATTCATTTTTCTAATTTCAAAGAAGCGACTCGGTTGTTCAATTTGAACTAGAAACGGAGTCACCAAATTGTGTGGATTTACGGTTTCGTGCACACTTTTAGCAAACGTTTCTGATTTTCACCGAAAATCACACAAAGGCTGGATTTACAGTTTCGTGCACATATATTGCCAACTGCACATATCTGCATTTGGATCACCATTTGCAATACTATTGTACCAACACCTCCCAGAAAGTGAGCCAAACAACTGACACGGCATACGTTATGACATCTTGATATTTCGACCATTGTTAAACTTATTTCTACCAAAATTAAGCGCTAAATTTGGTCGACTAATGATAATGTAACAATGTAATATTTTCTAGTTGGAGATGTTGATTGTACAGGCTTTCCTTTATTGTTGCAAGCTATGGCTCAGCCAACACCACCTCTACTCAAAGCCTGAGCGCAAAAATTTCATACATTGGTACATCATCATAAAAAATCATCTTTAATCGCATTCCTACCAATAAGAAGCCTAAATTATGACTTCAGATGATGGTGTTGGCTCAGGCTTTCTGTCTAGGTGGTGTTGGCTCAGCCCACATTGAGTAGAGATGATGTTCGCTCTGCTTAGTACAGTGTAGAAAAGTCAGAAGAAGGTGCTTCATTAGTTTATTTTTAAAAGCGCTCACAGAATTTTTCGGATGTTTACCGATCATCACGACTTAGTACAACAAGAAATCAATATATGTCGCTGTTATTTTTGAAAATCGTTTACACAATATTTGCGGAAGTTTATGTTTGCTTACATAGATAGATATTACATAACATATAGATAGACGATTACGAATCTTTACGAATGCAAAATAACGTTGAATTTATTTGACTAGACTATACGGAATTACTTATTTTCCTTTATGATTGGGCGCGTAATTATTAAATCTTGAATTGGTTTTGTTTACGAATAAAAATGCCCAGGAAACGGACGAGCAAATACTCACTTTTAAGGAATCATTTCTCCAAAAAAAAGTAGGAAAAAAAGAACTGTGATTAATGCTTAGTTTTCAAAATACAGATCTGTCAAATATTTAATATACGTATTTCTTAAAATCGTCATTCTTAATACACTAGACAGGCTAAAAGTCCGAGGACTTTGCGATCTCAAGAATCCAGTGAAGTTCCTGAGGCGAGATTTGCTGCAGCTAAGAAACGTCAGGCTTTAACTCGCTCTATGGAAACTCCTTATAAAAGCTAGGCGCGACGTAACTCTGATCGTGAGGGTTATGAATCACTCACAGAAAATCCCGCCTAAGTTCGTAGCGGGTACGCACAGCTGCTTCATGGTCTCTCGAAAGTATGCCAACAAATTTGTTTGTCTGGTGTTTTCTGAACGATCTGTAACATTTTCAGGATTAAAATATATTCGTTGTCCTTCGTCAAAGTAAGCATCGAGATGATATCACAGGCGGGGGTCTTTCGAGACTAGGGAAATTCAAAATCCGCCATACAGCCTCATAAGAGCTAATGTTCGGGCCGACTGAAACGTTTTGAGTTTTTCAACGCAAATGTGGCTTGTTTACAGCCCTTGTTCATGTACATTCAAATATTTTTAATAGATTCAACGGTTTTGCAAATTTAAGCGTTATAGCTTGAAATGCTTTAAATAATATCGGCGAATAGGGTACGACCCATCTTCTGTCCAAAAAATATCTTATTGATGCTGTAAATTCATCACGCTCAGGTGAGCGTCGAGGATAGGACAGGATATTCATCTTCACCCGTTATCGTTTTCTCTACCAGTTCGCTTGGATATCTTTTAGAACACCGGGCGTCCTGCATGGAAGGACAGTTTGTGTTTTATGCCCCGCAAGGACCGTGAACGGTGAGTTACAATTCGATGTCAACCAGTGTTGGATCTGTGTTATGGTCCGAGAATTCAGCACCTATCAGTTTATCGACATCTTGGGTCGGATTTTTTCTGCTAGCCACAGGAGCATAAATTCTTAAGGCAGACCAAGCTTCTGCCACTCACCGCTTTACATAACAAAAACGCTTTTTCGTTTTCATCACGTTGATTGTAACTTCAATTTCAAGTGGAAAACTCTGGCTATTGTACCACGTTGATCACACGACGCTTGTCCTGCAAAATCGTATTGAGTGATTACGTTCCACTTGGATTGTTGTGACTGTAATAAAAAGATCAGGCCTTCCGTATTTTCGGAAATATCAGAAAGCGTCCTGAGTATTCTCGTGCAAATAGCGAGGGCCGCCGTTAAAAGTGGACGGAAGGAACAAAAATTGCCTAGTTTCCCGTACTGTCATCCTTTTGCATAGCGTCTTCCAAGAGCACATTATTTTCAGCACGTAATCGTCTCCGGTTGGTTCGTACATATCGATTTTGGCGTACATATTGATGAAAAACTGGCTAAACACTGCATAAAATCTTTGCAATTTACAAAACAATTTCGCCTTATTTGCAGAAGGTGAATACACAATTGTTGTGATTAAAATTTTTTTCTTAAAATCGGCCCTCTTATTGTATGGTTGACTTGATACAATCCAAAATAATACATATCTTATCCAAGGCAATAAATTAGGAAGTATTGTAATGCTTCATAAGACAGATGTGTCTCATGAATGCGTTGAAGAAAATGGTCTCTAGTGCGCAATATTATATCATTTTTGACAATTCTGATCAACTAAAACTGTTGCAACTTTATTTGTGACAGGACTATTGTACCCACCGCTATGACCAGCAACAGGTGGTTTGTCCGCAGATTTGGACTATGAATATATGGACTCACTAGATGCAGCAAAGCAATCACATCATTGTTAGGTTGTGGAAAGTTTTGATTCCTAATATGTGCATGTGCTTCATAATAAGAAATAAAATATATCTAACAGAAATTTGGGTTCATTTTCAGGCAGTAAAGCACCGATAAGTGGTAAACCTGGACTTGAATCTTAAATATAGGCATGAATGGTGCTTCCATTATTATCGCAGCAGAGATTTTACGTTCTCAGGGGAGTTCTAAAAAATTTCGATATGCACTTTTCCACTCGAGCAAGACATTCCAGCCGTTGCTTTTTGCTATTACAGATCCTCACAAATTGCACAATTTACGACCATTCCACCAATGAAATCAAAATGTGGCTTATAATCAATCATAATATTTTATGTAAATGAACTTTTTTTTCTTTATCAACCCAAAGAAGTTCGGCTTTCCCTACAACTATTTCTAGAGATTCACCTGAATCTTCTGACGAAATTACATTCTATTAATGGGTGTCAAAAAGATCAGCAGCTAGGCAGCTTGGCGCAGTTCTTCTGTCTCTTCCTGTCGTATTCCAGTTTTCCTGTCGTATTCCAGTATTCCTGTCTCTTCCTTTTTAGCCGTTCTAGTGTATTGAGAAAGACTCGACCGTTTTCTAGGCATTTTTATTGGGAAACAAAAATCAATTCAAATTGTAGTAGGTACACGCCCAATCATAAAGCAAAATCGGTAATTCCGTCTAGTCTAGCTAAGTAAATTCAACGTTTGTTTGCTTTCGTAAAGATTCGTAATCTTCTATCTATATCTTATGTTATATCTATTGTAACGTGCTAGTAAAGGCGAACCGCGTTTACCCGCACGCACAGCCAACGCTTCAAAAATAAAGCGTAAAAAACCCAAAAAAAACCTTCCCTTGACTAAAATGAAAACAGTAACCAGAACCCAAGGTGGTCGCGGAGATAACAAGATTACGCTTACTTGAAAGAACAAAAGAGATCCCCCAAGTAAGGTGCAGATAGAGAGAAACCCAGGAGAAAAACTTCACTACGAAATAAACGCCAATTAAATACTGCGATAGCTAACCCCTCATCCAAAACAACCCAAAGCTAAGACAAAAAAAACTTAAGATAGAAAAGGCGAATTCCAAATAAACATTTTCCTTTATTACTACAGGCGAACAAGGATAGAACAGAATAAAGTAAAACAGAAAGGTCTCAAAAGAGAAGCGGGGTGAACCAACTCTTGTAAAGTCAAAGCCCAAAGGCTAGACGATCTACGTAAAGGAGCGACAGTCAAAGTCCAGTAAAAGGAGAGGGTAGAACGTATCAGTTGAGTGGAAGAAGGTGAACCCATCAAAGCTTGGAAGATCATGAAGAGTGACTGAGGCCAGAAAAGTTAAGCGTAGCAAACATAAGACCATCAACAGCAAGTGCCAAAGAAAAATAAAACCGGAAATAAAAAAAAACATAATTTTCGTCTTCTTTTTCTTTTACAAAATAGATATAGTGGAAAAAAATTTATAACCACAAAAAAATTAAATAAATGAATAACAGTGGTACAAGAAAGATAAAATAAAGGAACCACAAATCCTGGACCTCCTCCGCAAGGATCCTAAAGACGAGGTACAAAATATACACTATAATACAGACAGCGGAAACAATAACACAAGGTAACACAAGGCATTGAAGGTCGGGACGGAGAAACAGGCTCATACGGATAACAAAAGGGCAGAGTAAGCACAGACAGCGACGATAACATGGATGAGGTCCTGGAAAAGAGAACAAAATAATTAAAAATAATTGATTATAACAGAGGTATCATTTCCAATAATTAGGAAGAACCGATTTCAATAATACAATCAGATAATACGATTTAAAAAGAGAAAAAAAATATATAAGGCAAAACTAAAACTTTGAGAGATTGAGGAAAAGGTCCGTCAAATCAAACGTATCATTGCTATAAAAAAACTGCATGGCGTTTCATAGGCGTAAAGTCAAATCACGAGAAGATAAACCATAACGTAGGTGTGCGATCCATGACAGGCGAAAAACCGATCTCGCAACTCTGCTGAAGAGTACAAATTCAAAGGCTCATGGAGCGCAACTTATCTTAGATGAACTTGTTCCCCAGCACAAACGGTCAACGGGGAAGCGATTGACGGTCCAAAGTAGAAGTAACGCTTAATCCTTCATGAACACTCAAAGGATAAAAGCTTGGAAGTAAACTATGAACAACGACATAGTCCTGAGCTTATAATCGGTTGAGATCCGATATAGAAAACTAACATGAACTAATCGCTCATGAGTTGAAGTTAAAATTGGCGATGACTGAAAGTAATAAGTTCGTTTTCCAAAGGAAAGCCATCTCCTATCTCAAGAGAGGGCTGAGGAGCTGATGTTGGAGCTGAGGCTGATGAAATTGCCTCAGCGGACACCTAATCGTGAGATCTTAGAATCTAGTCGTCCGGGCGCACATGCAATAGGTGGCGGGCAGCCCATATGGGGCTGCGTGGCTTATACAAACGCCTCAAAAACGAGGCCCGTTCACGACTGACAAGGTATCAAAAGGCCATCGGGAAGGTGAAAAGGAAAGTCTGGTCTACTCGCATAAACACTTTGATGATGAGTAGCGTTTTATAAACGTAAACAGACCTAGCCGTGGCCATTCAAGGAGCAGAAAAGATCGAAGCTGAATGGCCACTTTCCTCTATACGATCGAAGTTGATAGAGGATGGCCCTGCGATCGACTCCAACGGGCCAGCCAGAGTTCTTTATTTATGAAGGCGATCGCAACGGCTAGGTCCGGTTTTAATATTTCGCCAGTAGAATCATTTAAGAGGAAGCGCACGGACTGATATGAGAAATTTACCAGCCCATAATGCTTCCTCAAACGATCCCAGATCGACATAGCAAACGGGCATTCGAAAAAAATATGATTAATGGTCTCGGCTACGCTGCACACGGAACATCCAGCAGACCTGACCACCTTCTACTGAAACAGACGCTGAAGGGAATGAAACCCGTGATGCAGCGGCCGCCATTGGTAGTTTAACAGTGTCCTTTCAAAGGCAAATGACTTTAAAAGCTTCATGACTGCTGCCCACGGGCGATCGGGAAGGAGTCGAACGATGTCCGTCGATTCACCAGGGTCAGTCTGCTGGAAGAACCATGCAAGACGAAACATTCCCCATTGCTGAGGATCCATACGGCGTAGCATCGGTAAAATTAGATCAAAGTCGAGTTGATAATTTATACAAGTCCGATTGTTGTTGATACGTTATAACTGGCAACAAGGGGGATAACGGAAGCCTATTCACCTTGAAGAACAACCTTAGATGCAAGAAAAGGAAGTTCGCCCATAAAGGGGGAGGGCTTAGGAATACCCGAATCAAGGCAGCCCGCCTGGCCGCAATGAGATATCGTCTCGTATCGGGTAAACATCGATGTTGGAAAACGAAGACTTTTATCAAGGCGAGAGAAACACTTCTCAACCACTTGTTGCCAGTGCATGGAGTCCATGGTCGGTTGAAAAGAAAAGACATAACCTAACATTGTAATTCGGTCGCACCATGTTATTGGGAAGGTTTTGAGATAGTCCACAGACCACTTCCCAATAGCAATACCTTTAGACTTGACGAGGTTGATGGAACTCCCCGTCGAAGTACTAAAGCGGTCGAAGGTTTCTTTAAAGATGCCCAAGGAGTACGAGTCAGACGCAAATAGTACTACGTTATCTGCATATGCCAAAATCCTGATGTTTATGGATGCAGCTGGCAGATCGTATCCTCGAACATCTTGGTGGCGACTTAAGTATTTCAATAATGGTTCCAAATAAAAGATGTATTACAGGGGGGAAAGAGGGCACCCCTGCCTGACACCTTTACACAAATTGAAGGTGGCAGATACGGAACCATTAATCGCCACACATGATGCGGCCGAAACATACAGTGCGGAAATAATTGTGGCAAAAGTCCGAAGATGAAGATGACGAAACACTTCGTCAAAAGCCTTTTCCGGGTCAAGGCTTAAAACGGCAAGAGGTTGCTGACGAGAACACGCCTCTTGCATCACACACCGAATCGTAATTCGATTATCGGACATCCTGCGCGATGGAATTGAGCAGGATTGACCGGGATTGATGAAATCTTCGACGAGAAATTTCAGTCTTTGTTGGAATACACCAGTGAAGAACTTGTAGTCGGTGTTAAGGAGGGTTATTGGCCTCCACTGGGTAACAAGCTCTGGATTCGGCACCTTGGGGAGAAAGATAATTTTCCCCACAGTGAAGTCCGATGTGATGGAAGACGGGTCTTCAATAATCGAATTAAACACTTGCACCAGGAAAGGGCCAGGAAGTTTCCATGTCGCATTGTAGAACGAGTATGGTATGCTATCCATACCCGGACTGGAATGGTGACGGCCGTCCGCTGACAGGAACTTCTTGACTTCGTCTTCGGTGAAGGGACGAGAGATAGACAGGTCACCATCCTCAGAAAAAGGTCTTAGCGCCTCGATCCACTGCTTCGTTTCGACTGACGGAATGATTGGGTTGTCGAAAAAGGATGAAAAATTGGCGTGGAAGGCTGACAAGATGTCGTGGTCAGAACTCACTTCCCCATTTTCCACCACCAATCGATGACATCGTTTTTTGTTGGCACGTCGTCTCTCCTCGGCAAAAGCGACAGATGATAAATTCCTGACGTCAGTCGCCCAGGAAAGTTTGGCTCTGAGCGCTGCGCCAGCCGCCTTCCGGATCATTAGAGCGTTGATCGAACTCTTCACCTGACGAATCTCCATCTCGAACTCCTTTTGGGTGGATACTTGGAGGAGCCGGAGGATCTCTTGTAGCATGAGTAGATGACGACGTCGGCGACGAGCAGCATCTAACCCAATCTTCCGAAAGAACCGTTTGATCTTAGTTTTAGGTTCCAACCACGAGGCAAGCGTAGCGGGCACATTACGAAGGTGTTTGTCGACGAACTGAGCGAACGCACCCTGGTATTCCTCTTCGTCGAGCAGAGAAACATTCAAGAACCACTTGCGATGGACTGCAGAGCCTGCGGATGATGCTGAAAATGGAGGATTCCATGACCACATGATGGCACTGTGGTCGGAAAATGAGCATGGAATTACCTCCATTTTACCCGGTGTACCAACAAAAGCATTGTCGACGAGAAAAAGGTCTAATCTTGATGTAGTGGGCCCTTGATGGAAAGTAGCCCCAATGTGATTCCTCTGTGGATTGTGTGTCCTTAGGTCGAACAATGCATTTTGCTGGCACAGACGATACACATGACCAGACGAGAAGATGTTGTTGTCGTCTGTATGGCAGTTCAAATCTCCAGCAATCACCACAGGCAATGATGAACACAAAAAGTTATTTAAGTCTGTGAAAAACGTTGGTTTCTCTGCTGATCTACACGGTGCATATACATTAAGCAATCGGAAATTGATACCAGATGTTGAAATGTCCAAAGAAATTACCCTGCACTCGCAGTCATATACACATTTCGACACCAGAATGGAGGGGTTGAAGATAACGGAGGCAACCCCTTTCCCATTTGGCGACGAAGAGTTGATGAAGAATTGTCTGTTGGTATATTGACTGCGAAGGCACGGAAGATCGTAGCACTGTTGTGAAGTGGCGAGCTTCACTTCTTGAAGTAATAAGATGTCCGTCCTGTACAGGGCAATGAACGATGACAACACCGATTGCTTAAAAGAGGAACCCAGAGAACGCACGTTCAGGGAGATGACCTTCATTGAGGATTTTTAATGGCGCACCTGCTGACCTGTATCCAGTTGAGACTTGGGCTTCCCAGATGATACGGGAGGCTCCGTCAATCTTCTCATCGGAGATCGCGGACGACCTGATGAAGAAGAAGGGCTGCGCTGGTGACTCGCGCGGCTTTCTCTCTCGGATGAAGAAGTTGCACGTCTCTCGTCCCTGTTGCCACGATCCCGCCTGGACTTTTTCTTGCGGGGATTCCTCGTCCTCACAAGAAGATCCTGCTGTTTCTGCGCTGATGGAAGCGAGGTCCCAGCAGAAGATGTCATCCTGGAAGGTGACGATGTATGCATAGGCTGCGCAGGCTGTGAAGATGTTGACAGCACTGGTGGAGGAAGAGGTGGAAATCCCTCCACTGAGAAGGCAGAATCTGCTTCTATGTCATCCACACCAGAAGCTTCGTCTTCACCCATCGACACATCCAGAGATGACTGAGGAAGAGGCGTTATCTCAGGGAGCTTGGAAGGAGACGATGATGACCTCTCCCTCCTAGGCTCCGAAGATATAGTTGGAGTCGACGATGATCGAGATGGTGGCGGCATCATCACCTTCTGCACCTCTGGAAGAGTCGAAAGAGCCGTTGTAGAATGGCTCTTTTGCAAGGTGGATGACGGCGACGGAGCTTTGGTTGCCACTGTAGACTTGGCCGGTGATGACATTCTTGAAGGCGACGATGGAAGATCTGCTGGTGCTGCAAACACCCTCTCCTGGCACTGGTGAAACTTGCTTACTAGGCGATTGCAAGCATCGTAATGCTTTAGAAGAGGTTAGTCTTTCCGGACGTGAGACGTTTTCTTGCAGTACCAGCAGCACTGCTTTTGACCCTTGTAAGATACACGAACTTTGTTGCTGTGCATTAAAGGTTTTCAGGAATGTCCCTCTGAAGGTTTATCTCGACTACGAGGTCACCAGTCCTCTGCAGAGGAGAGTCCGGGTGTGTTGCAGAAGGTGTGTACCCGACTTTTTTGACCTGACTGTAGTCTGACATGTAGCGCTTCAGGTACTCTTCCTCCATCAGCGGCGAAGCACCCCGAATAAAGATGGGCAGATATCCGGGCTCAGCGTAGAGCAGGCGGACGGTGGTTTGTCCGACCTTAACAAAGTCCGCAGACACGATACGGTCTGCTATGTTTCGCTGTCGGCAAAGCATCCTCCACTCAGCAGGATCGCCCGAAGGCAACACAGGCAGGATGTCCGTCTTAGCATATAGAGCTTTCATAAACATACCGATGGCCAATGGACCGTCGGTAATCATTAGCACCATGTTCTCCGAGGTGAGAGAAAAGTTCGGGGGGGGGGGGGGGAAAACTCCCCCGAGGTTGTCGGGGGGAGGGTCACTCAAGTCACAAGGTTATTCCCGCCCGCAATGGAGATGACTAGTTGCAGTGAGAATAAACCTAAGTCCAAGTCCAGGAAATAAAGTCACTCACACAACGAAGCACAAAAACTTTTTTTTGGCTGAGGAGCTGATGTTGCCTCTCTTGAAGGTCTAGCTGAATCTGCCTCAAGAAAAAA
>JAHWFO010003801.1:213724-232042 GCA_023313115.1 Rhysida immarginata
TTGGAAAGGATTGCTTTATCATTGCATCATCATTTTGAGCTCATTGTTATTGGTGAATTGCGTGTTGAAACCATTGTTGATACCTATTGTTGCACAAACTTTTATTTGCATTGTTGGTCATGAGATATATATTGTTGGTCCGTGCAGAGTGTTTGTGAATTGCGTGTTGATACCATTGTTGCAAAAACTTTGTCTTGCATTGTTGGTCATGCGATATTTCTCATTAATATGCCCTGCTATAACCATGAATATCGATTTTTTATCAATAATTATTATTTTTTCGAAATCTGAAGTAGACAGTGACCTTCCTCGTGCTTTGAAGGTCATGTATGCGAAATTTCATCACAATCGGAATAAAACTGTAGATTTGTATAAAAAACGTACACACAGACCCACAGACCCACAGACAAACATCCTTCTTTATTTATATAGATAGATATAGATAGATTATAAATATACGTGTGTTGTCACTGGTATTTTTTTGTACTGACAATCCATTGCCTTCTCGCAAAATTTCTTGCGTTTATTACATCTGACACAACATGTCGTATGGGGTGAGTTGGCTTACATAAAATGTTGCAGTGTTATCGTACTTACTGATGTTCAAAATCTGATTGTGTTTATTACCACCGTAAAAATGTTTTAATACTAGTTTTGGGCTTACTGAGAAAAGTCAATTTTGTTTTAAATTTTGGATAATGACCTAACAATAAATTCGCGGTCAGCATTTATAAACAACTCTTATCAATGTTTTACACTGGTGATTGACCAAAACCAATTTTAATTTTGGCTAGTTCAAATATCAATGACCTTCTTGTATCTTATCATATTTCTTTAAAATTCAGCTGACTGGTTGTAAATTGAGGTCTGTGTCTAAAAATAACTCTTATCAATTTTTAAAAACGGTGATCGGTCAAAACCAATTTTAACTTTCGGTGAACGTTACCACATGTTTGATTTGAGTTGGTATTTTTACACCCTCATGCTGATCTTCTCATCTTGGTCTCTTTCTTCCGGCTCAACACAAATACATTCTCCCGTACATTTGTCTACGTCAGCTGTTGTGACTTAGTATTTTTTACTAACATTCTTGAAAATCATCTGTTCATCTGTGTTAACGTGTGAGTATTCGCATTGTGATTTTTATAAATTTCTTATTTAAATTTTTATATAATTTTTTGGTTACTTACGAAATTTCTGACGTTTTCTCATAGCTTAAACCAAGTTTTGTTTGCTAACACCATCACAGTTTTCAGTGTTTATAGGCGCTTGATATAAAAAGAGTGAGTATATTCAATTTTTTCTCGATGTACTGAGGGTATGCGCGCTTTTACAATTTTCGTTTACTCTTTGTTTTAGTTTTCTTGTTGCATTTCCTTTTTCGCGTTTATAAGTAACTGGTTTTTTTTTCGTTGTACACTGTGCTTGGGTTTTGCATGCTTTTACAAATTTAATCTGGTTACTTTTAAAATTCATTCCATCCTTCTTGCTGTTTAACCTTTTTCCAATGTAAAATTACTAACCCGCTTGCCTTTTTTTATTTTTTTCTGCACAGTGGCAAATGCGGTAGTTGATTTTGTTTCTTTACCAAACTCCCCAAATTCTGACAACACAACGCGTTTTACACCGCGGTTTAATCGTATGGGTTCACTCATGGCACTCGATGTACGTTTTGCTTTACCAAAATTACATATTTTCAATATACTTTGAATTTTTTGATCAAACTTCTGTGATTTTTGTTTTAGCAGGTGTTGTGTCGTGAATACGACGATGAATTCACTCAGAATTCCTCACTGAAAACGCGTGTTCAAGCGGGCCATGCGGTTGGCGATAGTTTCATACAGACTGCAGTGGTGCGTATTGATGTTAATGATTAAAATGTTTTCTCTCAATGATTTTACACTTGCTTGCACTATTGGTACCCACTATTGTCTTTGTTTGTCCTTGAGTATGGGGACACAGCTCCCGGATCTTTCTGTCCCAAATGTTACCGTAGTTCATCGACTGTCATTGTAATTGAAGAAGGTGAACAATTCATTGATAGTGAACGCTGTGATTGTATGCCGTGTACGACAGCCCACCAACGAAACTTTGAAGATCTCTTCCCAAAACCGTCCAAGGTTGATGACGAATCTGTATTAGAATTTGAGGATCCATCAAATAGAGTACGGACCGATCACGTTACTATACTCTTTACTTCGTGTGGTTTCTATCTCGCTTTTTAATTAACATTCATTCCTTTCATGCTTTTCATTAACAAACAACCTCTTGCCTTCGTATTTAATCTTTTCTAACATTTCATTTATTAACATTTCTTTGCATTCCACTATAAAAACTTTTCTTGCATTGCATTATTCAACAATCCTTTGCTTTCGTATTTAATCTTTTAGTGCATTTCGTTTGCTAACAATTCTTTGTATTCGCGTTTAAACTTTTCTTGCATTTCGTTTACTTACATTTCTTTGCTTTTCGGATTAAAAACCTTCTCTTGCGTTATATTAACAAACAATCCTTTGCTTTCGCGTTTAAACTTTTTTTGCTTTGCATTAACCAACAATCCTTTGATCTTTGCTTTAAAATTTTTCTTGCATTACATTTACTCTATCTCTCTCTCTCTCTCTCTCTCTCTCTCTCTCTCTCTCTCTCTCTCTATCTTTCTGTCTAGTTCGTATACAATTCTTTTGAACGCATACGTTTCACCTATACTATTCGGGTGTACCTTTTAAATAGTTCTGTCACCCGTTTTGGGCCGTTTCGTCAAGACATTCCTGACCTTGGAAACGAAATCATCTATACCAGAGGCCCACTGTTTCGTAAGCTTGCCCGCTGTAAGCACAGAGTAAACTGGATGGTGTTTTAAACACATTAAAAGAATCCAGCGTCTTTGCATACATACAAGTAAAACTGTACGAAAAGGCACTCGCATTCAATAAATGCGTTAATGTTAGTTTCCTCGGGTACGTGGAACCTAGTGCTACTTACTTTCCTTTCACGTTCCATTCCAATTTTCAATTTCAAAAGACCGTAACAGGTATTGCACTTGGTAGTTTTACAAAACACACATTGTCTGGTTTACACGAAATGGGGGAGAATTCGAGCGTTTTGCAAAACAAATTAAAGAAGTCTTAACGGCAACTGATGTACTTGATTCGGCGACAGTGTTTGTGAAAGCTTATCATCTCACCAAACCTGTGCAGAACGTTTGTGTGGTTCTCGGTTCATTCAAGGTCTTTCCTTGTGATTTTCGTGTAAAATCACAATTAATATGCGATCCTGACAACGATCCAAGTTATAAATTCATGGCGTTTATGAGGTTGCATTCTCCTCACTTTTTTTTAAACGTAACACCTGGTTACTTTGGTTGATTTAAAATTAATCGTTGAATTGTTAACACTGCGTTTGCGTTCAGTAAATAAACATTACTGTAATTTTTTTCAACTGCTCAGTCACCGAAAATTTTAAGTGTATTCTCTTCTTAAACTTCTTCTTCCTCTTGTTCATCTTCTTCGATCTCTACATCTTGTTCTTCATTCCTTACTTCTACTTCACAAACTTTTTTTATTTCTTTTATGCCCCTTCCTTCAACTTTTCATTTTTTATTTGTTGAAATCACTACCCATTCGACCTCAACCAAACTGAATTTTTCAATCCTACATCAACAAACCCACAAACTCAGTTATCCTTTGATTTCACGGGGAAAGAAGAAGGCACAAACGATTTGTCTAACCTGTAACGATTAGACCAATTTTATACTTTTTTTTTATCAATTTCTAGTATTTGCGAAGTGGAAACTGTTAACATAACAAAATCCCAAATTTTTCAGTATCCCCCAAGAATTTTCAGTATCCCCTTTTACGAAACTTGTGGTGAACTGCATTTTTCACAAGGGTACAATTAGGGTAATTTTTTTTTATAAAAACCGAGGTAGCCATTTTGAGCAATGGCTACTCAAAGTGCAAGCACTTACACAATTAATTGTTTTTAACTCATAGCCCAAAATATTTGAATACCGTAAATTGAACTGTTTTTAACAAATAACTCTAATAATAATAAAATTTTGTGAATTTTAAAATTGTAAAAAACAGCATTTTTTGATTTTTTTTTTATTGTATTTGAATAAATACAAATATGAAATTTTATTACGGCGTTTTTTTTTAATTTTTTGGTTTTATTTTTACTTCACTTTTTTGGGGTGTTTCCTAACTTATAAGTTGGGTAAATTTAAAAATAAATTTAATTGTCGTTTTTAATATTTTAATATAACTTTGACACAAACTTTTTACTGAATTTTTGAATACAGTTTTTTTTTTTGATTTTGTAATTTATATGGGTAATTTATACTTACAAACTTTAAAAAACATTTGTACATCTTGCTAATTTTTTGATAATTTAAGGTTTGGGTTAGAAAAACTTAATTTTTTTTTATTCTTTTTGACTAATTTTACCTAAAACACCTTTTTGTTTTGGTTTTTTAAAGTTTTTTTTTGGATTCTGGTATTTTTTTTATTTTTACACACAAATTACTGATCAATAAGGTTAAGTGACCATTGGTAAACACTCCTAGGTATTTAAAAAACCGATTTTTTTTTGCTTGAGTTTAAAAAAAATTCTGTTGACCAACTTTGCATTTTACATTCTCTCACACCTGAGGATGGATTTTACAATGGCAAATTTACAAGACCAAATGGCATTATACATCTCTGATGAGATCGTTCACGCCGTGCTGACACAGCCACAATCACTGGATTTTTGTGTGCGCTGGGGCCTACCTCAGCTTACGCAAAGTCAGCCATAAACCTTGCGGGTCCCTTTCTTTATGGGATATTCCCATACCACCGCAGCAGGCCCAGCTAGCATAGCCACGACTTCATCACCAACAAGCACAACCAACCTCAGCACCAGGTCATTCAAACGGCCAGTGCCCTTGGTTTGATATGGCAAATGATGAAGGCACAGGCATTACGGACCACCAGGCACCATACCCATCACCTGTCCAATTACCCATGATGACACCGAAATCATCCCGAAACAGGGTATCCACCCATCGACCCGCTGTCTCAGTCAAAAATCCGTCGAGTTGACCGCTCACAGCTTTCGCTGAATCGCAGTGTGGACAGGGCATGCAGAGTCCCAAAACCATTCTTGTGATGTCCACCACCCCACCTACCCCATCTCTCAACTCTACGTCACCGTTAACTGTGTCCACATACCTGACCTCCTCTGACCCCTCCTTACCTTTCACCTCTGCCCAAGCACCAGTCTCACTCACCCCTGACCCTCTCTCCTCAGTCACTGTCCTTTCCAACTCCATCTCCTCTCATCCACCATCGGACCTAAGCTCGTTGTACGTGCTACAGCCACGTGACAGCCACCAATCTCGAAAGCATAAGGTCCAAACAACCACATGAGTTGGCATTCTGGGATTTGAACCGGATCCCGCTGTCTGCTGTGCTGCAAACATTCGAGACGATTATCGACCGAGTGTTTGATGTTATTATAAGAGCACAGATAGATTATTATGAACACTGCCGTATATGCATCAGAGCACCATCTTTTCTAAATCCTGCGAATTTATGCTTCGGCAAAATTAGCGAATTTAGCTGAAAGATGGTAATGGATGCACGTGCTGCCTTAAAGCAGTCACACATTAGGGTGATGGTGGATAAGTAATTAGAGATCAGCATAATACTCTTTTAAAAACCCGTTCCTGGCCAAGGTGGTAGCTTTTGTCGAAAAGCCGTACTTGCCGAGGAGCATGTTGCTATGAAACGGGCAACGAAACAAATCAAAAACTCTAATGCACACGACGATATGCATGCAGCCAAGGCTGCGGGTAATAATACACTGTATAAAGCAAGTGTGTTAAAATATAATACCATTAGAAGTAGTCGCATCTCTCGTCAGGGGCAAGAGGCCGAACGTTTGTGCAATGACACAGGTGTCAACAAAACAAACCTGACTCATACGAGTCTTTATAAAAATTTCAGTCGCGTCTAGCCAAAAAGTACGAAATCTGACTAAGTACAAGTATCTTACCCGGCTCAGTTTCTCGAGCCAAAACCTCCATCTACCTCTTACCAACAATAACTGCGACGTGATCACGAATCTCAAAAGATTTTACAACACATGTGGATTCTGTAAATGCTGTGATGCTGCATTCCACGACAACCGAATCAAAAAATCCCATCTATCCGGTGGTAGATTCTCCTTGTGTGTAGTTCAACACACACATAAGACGAAATTCTCCTACATGCATTGCAAGAAGTGCAACCATTTTTTCAGAAAGAAATCTTGCTACGAGACCTACCAGGATGCGAGTCGTTCGCTCAAAACCTGTGATTCGACCCATTAGTGTGTGAAATGTCAGAAAATCTATGTGATGGCAAAAGCCTCTACTGCGTCTGTTGTAACGCACGACACGAGCATGGGCTGCGCTACGTTGTTACTGGAAGAGAGCAGGAATCGGATGCTCGGAATACCCAAACTCGTCATTTACGACATAGAAATGAAAACTTGTGGCATGTCCGGAGAGCTCACACCGATCTTGGTAGCGATTAGTTACCCCGACGAGTCAGAGTGTTACGTAGAGCATGTTTTCGAGAGCACCAGCCACGTGACCGATTTCCTAAACTTTTTGTCCACGTGCCCCAAGAAATCATACCGCACAAAAAGCTTCAGCTCGATTTTAAGAATAGCATTTTGATCGCTCACAATCAGAGTTCTTTTGACGGAGTAAACATTACGAGATTCCTCTTTGACCAAAATATCAAACACGACATAACCTATCGGGGTACGAAAATGCTCGTGATTGACGTGAAGGAGATGGGAATTCGTTTCTTGGGTTCTCTCTCCTACATAACGTTGCTTTTGAGAGCATTCCCTGGAGCGTTTGGTATAAGTAAGATGAAGAGAGGATTCTTTCCCTTCACCCTGCTGAACCAAACGCTCCGTTACGTAGGGGACCTTCCTGACATAAGCTTTTTTAAACCTTCTGATATGAAAGAAAGCGATTTCAGAGAGTGTCAGCGCTGGCGCGACAGTGAAAAACTGCGTGTCAGTTCCGAATGGAACATGGTGCAGTAATTGCGGGCAAACTGCGTCTCTGACACTGTGCTGCTCTGCGAGGGTTGCCTGAAGGGCCGACATCATGCACTCGTTCACGGGGTATGACCCATTTCAATCCACCATTACACTAGTTGGATTCTCGAGCAAACTAATTCAAGAAAATCCCTCAACCCGTACACGATAGGCATCATTCCACCTGGGGGCTATGAAAACTGCAACCGCCTGAGTCGCAAAGCCCTCCAATGCCTCGCCTGGGAGCAGACAAGGACCCAGACACCCGAATTAACTCGGCTCTGAATAGGGTAGAAAAACAATTCAGCCCATATTTCGTAGACGGTTTGGCACCCGATCGCAAAATCATGTATGAATTTCTCGGGTGTTTCCACCACTCTTGCCCGAAATGCACTCATTCAAGCGCATTGTGCATGGACAATCGTCTGATGAACACATAAATTTATCAGAGGACGTTAGACCATCTAGAATATTTGAAGCATGAGTTGCAGACCATTCCCTCAACGTTATCTGGGAATATGAATTCGACAGCAACGTGAAACGCGATGAAGTTTTTGCTCGATTCTGTAAAGATTTACATATCGAGCAAACACCCCATTTCGCGCCATGTGACGCATGTTATGGAGGGAGAACCGAGAATTTCTCAATGGGGCTGTGCGAAGCAACGGATACAGAGGGGCTGACCAATCTGGATTTCACCTCTTTATATCCATGGATTAATAAGTACCGGCCCTATCCACAGCATCACCCAAAAATCATCACCGGTGATTTCGACCTCTCTCTCTGGGTGCGTACTTTGGGCTGAAGGCAACAGCATCAAAGAGGTGTACCAGGTCTGGTACTATCCTCTAAAGTTCACGTATGACTGACAGTCAGGTCATTCCCACTTTTTTCGAAATATGTGAACACGTTCATAGGGGGTAAGATCCAGGCCTTGGGCTGGCCTGCTTACACCCATACAGAAAGTGAGCAGGCAGCGTTCATTCAAGCTGTGTGAGATCAAGAAGGCATCGAAATTTTACCTTCACGTATTGTAATAAAACCTGGATTAGGGTCCATTTGCAAATTAGCTCTTAATAATTTGTGGAGTTATCTTTGTATGAGAGTTGACAATAAAACATCAAACGTGTTCGTCAACAACTACACTGAATATTACCAACTATTTAACACCCCATTGATCGAGGTCACTGACATCAACATCGAGGACCTACTACTGATGTCCTACTAAACGACCCATCTGAGGACTCACGTGAAAGGTATTTTGGTGATCGCCTCGTTTGTTATAACTTACGGCCGACTTGCCTTATACGAGGCGATGAAACCCCTCAGTCGCCGTCTAAAATACGCTGACACAGATTCGTTGATCTTTTTAGAATTGAGAGATCGGAATTTGCCGCCCAGATTTCAGATGCTCGGCCTACTGACCGATAAGACGTCGAAAAGTACGGCCCCGACGTCCACATAGAAAAACTAGTGGTCGCCTGGGCCAAACATTACTGCCTGTTTTTCTTTCCAACGGTGTGAGGGAGGTAAAATGCGAAGGTTTTACTTTCACATGTAGCGCAATGGAGATTTTGCGGTCTGATGTCTTAGAAGCTCACCATACTAATCCCAGTAAATTTCGTTTGTGATAAGGTAAACACAACATTGCACAATAAACCTACCATGAGAGTTTATCAGCCAAAAAATGAAAAACTTTTTGCAAAGGGTGACGACCTATCTGTAATCTATCTTTATGGTTATGCCAAACCTGAGTGAGTACTTACCAATGCTCACACAAAAATAATGCTCAGTAATTTTTTATCAAAATTAAGCTCCAAAAAATTTATTAAAACAAACGTAATTACAATTTCTTAAAGATCAAAGAGTAATAAAAATACAGGAGAATAATTTACGTGTGGGTTTTAAAAAACAAAATAACAATACGACAATTAATTACTGAAAATATAAAAAGTATTGTAATCATGAAAAATTTCGACCTCGAGATTTTCACTGATCTTCACGTTTTAAGATTCCTAGATTACGAGAAAGTGGTTTTTGGAAAATTTATGTGTCTGTCTGTGTGTCTGACTCTGTGTCTGCGTGTTATTCTGCGAGTGTGTGTCGACGATAGTGTCCAAAAGGATAAAGCTATCGAGACCAAATGTTGAACTAAAGATTATAATCCTCCTCGGGAGGTCTGATTAGTTTTCCAGTGGAATCAGTAAATCGGAAGTATCAGTTTACTCCGGTGCCAAAATATAAATTTTTGTATATCTCGTTAACCATTACGTTTATGAAAATTTTGAAATGACTAAAAGCGTTGCATTTACAATTTTTATTAAGAAAAATTTTCCAAATTCCAAATGGAAGTACCATTTCAAAATCCAGTTTTTTGCTAATAGAGGCGAAATAAGACGGAATAAGAAAATTTGTAAAGTATACAAAAGTGTTCAGAAGCTAATTTTAAACAACCGTTGTAAAGAAAATTTTTCAAAATTTACACCGGAAGTACCAGTTCTACTCTTGAAAAAGTCTTGTTTTACTTTCTTATACATAGTATAAGGAAGTATTGTGATCACGAATAATTTCGACCTCGACATTTTCAGTGATCTTCACGTTTTTTGGTCCCTATATTACGAAAAAGCGATTTCTGGAAAATGGCTGTTTGTATGTGTGTGTGTGTGTGTGTGTGTGTGTGTGTTTGTCCATGATAGCGTCTAAACAGCTAAATATATCGAAACCAAACTTTAAAAAATAAGTTTTTATAATTTTCCTCTAGAGGTCTGATTAGAATGCGTTTATGAAAATTTTGTATGGGGTAAAAAGTATTTTCATTTCAATTATAAACAATTTTGGTTATGAAAATTACGAAAATACCAGCTTTACTCTTTTTAAAAATCCAGTTTTTAGCTGATTCAGGCGAAATGATGTGGTATAGGAAAATTTATGAAGTATAAAAATTGTTTTAAACAACCGGAAGTACCAGTTTTACATTTGTAAAAACCAATTTTTTGCGAAATAAGATGGTAAAGGCGAAATAGGATGGTATAGTCAAAATTTTAATCTCTACCAAAGTGTTTAGAAGCTAATTTGAAGTAACTTTGATTCACAACTTTTTTAAAATTTCTAACAGAAGTAGATTTTATAGAGAGTTGTTTAATTTTTTTTCTGAATTTGCACCAGGTCATTTATGTATAAGAATGTCGGGTGATGACCACACCTTTTTTATTTAAATATTGGTAGATAAAAATTACCTCTTAAATACCTTCAACCTGATGTAAAAAAAATTAAAAATCTTTGCAGTTTTAACTCCGTTAATAAATATTACTTGTTTGTATATGTGTATGTATTAAGTATTTTTCACAATTAAAAACTTACTGTAAAATACGTTTTTGTAAATTACATTGCAACTATAACCCTTTTTCATTTTTTGTAAATTATTGTTATTTGTTTTTAAAAGCTTTTTAAATACATCTTTGTAAAATGTTTAATGATTAAAAACAGTGTTTAGACAACTAACTATGCACAAACCCCTTGAACAAAATACTTAAAATTGTGAAAAAAAACTTTTTGGTTGATGACCATTTTTATTTGAAATGAACACAAACAGAAAATGGAAAAATAAATAAATGAAAAAAAGGTTTAATTTATTAAATCACTGAGAAAGATACTTACAAACATGAATAAAATTAAAATTAAAGTATTTTTTTTCAATTTAAGGAAAACAAGTATAATTTTTTAGATGGATAAAAAACATGTAAACAATATTTTGTCAATCAGCCTAATTTAGTTAAATGGAAACGTGTGCTTTAAACAACCGTGAAACCAAAAAACGTACGAGAAAAGAGTTCGCGAAATCAAAAAACAAACAGACAGCAATTTTATGAAGTCAAAACCCAAACTTTTCCATTTACGCACTCTGGTAAAAAGTCTCCGTATTAAAACGAAAATAACCTGAAAATCTCATAGAGTGGTAGAATCAGTGAAACATTTTCTTGACTTGTTGACGAATTCGAGTCGACGAAAAACAACCACAGATGGAATCAATGAAATGTAAATTACCGCATTGTCGTTTTTCGTGAACCGAAAAAACAACCCTTGACAGTGATCGTAAAATGGCTATCTTGACCAATCGTAAAAATCAACTTTCGTGAAATTAGTGCGTGTAAAAAATTATAATGTAAGTTAAATGTTAAACGAACAAGAAAAGTGTAAAAAATACAAACCCAGTGACAATTACTGTATGGAAGTGTACAAACATTTATTTATAATATATTTATTTATTGAATATGTCGAGTAAATAATGATAAAAGTTATCGGTTTTGTAGCACGTGCTCTAGTGGGGCCATATGGTAACTTTCAATATTAAGATATGACATGTAATTTATCAAACAATTCTTAGCAATGTGCCAAGAGTGGATATTTATTTATTTATTTATTTATTTATTTATTTATTTATTTATTTATTTATATAAGCCAGTGAAAAATACTATGTGCAAACAATTTAATTATGATGTAGTAGTAGTAGTCAATAAGATTAATAACGATAATAAAGCGCATGTACGTTTTCCGGCCAATGTGCGCATTGTCAACGTTTATCACACACTTTTTTAAAATTACGAGGATTGGGGCAAAAATCATGGCAACTATTTTTTTTCTTGAAAATACCAGTCCGGTTGGAAAATGTGACATATACAAAGTGTTAACTACATGTGTGGACAATGAATAGTATAGAAATATCGTAAAACACTAATTTATTACGGTAATATACAGGGCAATATGGCTTTGTGCAATGAAAGTTTTTCCAAATTTTCATTATTAATTTACAAGCGTTTTCATGTGTTTATTTTTAAGATATTGCAAAATTTTATACAAGGAAGAAGGATGTTTCTTTGTTTGTTTTTTATACAAATCTACAGTATTATTCCGATTTTGTTAAAATTTCGCATACATGACGTTTAAAGCATGAGGATGGTCACTGTCTACCTCAGGTTTCGAAAAGATAATAATTATTGATGAAAAATCGATATTCATGGTTATAGCAGGGCATATTAATGAAAAATATCTCATGACCAACAATGAAAGACAAAGTTTTTGCATCAATAAATTATCAACGATGGTGTCAACACGCAATTCACCAATAACAATGAGCACAAAATTATTCAAAGAATTATAACAATGATGAACATAAACTGTTGATGCAATGACAGAACATTCGTTTCCAAGAATTCTTAATAATGAACAGGAAATGGATATAATAGACGATACAAATAGGGCAGTTTGTCTCGCTAAGGCAAATGAGGTACACGTGTCTTCTTTCAGCTCCCTAACAAGCGTTCAGACGATTGGGAAAAGTGTATGTGTGTATCCGTGTGTGTGTGTTTCTGTGTGTATCCGTGTGTGTGTGTTTCTGTGTGTATCCGTGTGTGTGTGTTTCTGTGTGTATCCGTGTGTGTGTGTTTCTGTGTGTATCCGTGTGTGTGTGTTTGTGTGTTTGCCTACAAGCGTAATTATCCTGGGCAACACCGGGTCTTCTTCTAGTCATAAACACAGACCGAGCCAAGCTCGGGATTTTAACTTAGCTTATTTAGTAGCACATCAGATCCAAACATTTCATAAAAATACATTTTGACTATATTCTGTGTTAACGTGTATATTTTGGAAAGTGAGATGTTGATAATGCGATGATTGAACGTTGGTTTCAAACAATTATTAATTGATGAGGCAAAGGAGTCACGCGTGTCTCCCTTGAGCTCACTATCAAATATCCAGACGACTGGCAAAAATTTATGTGCCTGGAAAAGAAAGAGAAAGAACGGGTATTGGTCAGAGAATCTCTGCAACTAAAACAGAAAAAGCTGAAAGGGCATTTGAAACATCCGAGCAACTGGAGTTTTGAATACAGCAAAAACTTCTATGTCAAGACAAGAAAAATTTGAGTCTAAAGTATATGGCGATGTTCTGCAGTGGCGAGGCAAGTCCTGTTTTTCGTATTTTTCGTAGAATGGGTAGTCCCTTTGCACTGTGTTGTATTTATTGAGTTATAATTTAATTTTTTGAGATTGTTTTGTTTGCTTACAAGTGTATTTATCCCGGTTGTTCTGTGTAATTTTTATGAGGAAGCATTCCTTTAGCTTCGTGCTGTATTGAGCAAAAGGTAAGCATGTCAATAAAAGAATCGGCGATCGCTAGACTACACAAAGAGATGAATGGCCAAGTTTTAATTCAAGATATCAAGAGAAGAAAGGGAATTGCCACAACATCAAGTGTACATCTAAAGTAAGATTACGTAGGTAAGAAGTTATTCAGACTAGCAGTGGCATGCTTGGAGAGGTCCATCCGTTGTGAACCCTTTAAAATCTTTTTCAAGTTTTTATTATAAATTTTTACTATAATAATTCTGAGCGTTTTCACGTGTTCTTTTAAGATATTGCAAAATTTATTCCAAACAAAAAGTCCCAGCTACGCCAGGGTTGTCACCTAGCTTATTTGGTAACACAGCAGATCCAAACATTTCCGAAAAATATATTTTGACTATATTCTGTGGGAAAGGTAAATTTTGGAAACTGAGATGTTGATAATGCGATGACTGAACGTTCGTTTCTAAAAATTATTGATAATGAGCATAAAGTGAATATCCAGTGACAGAACATTAATAAGGCAGCATCTATTGGTTAGGCATAGGAATCATGGGTGTCTTCCTTGAGCTCCCTATCAGACGAGTGGCAAAAATTTATGTCTGGAAAGATAAAGAAAGAACGAGTATTCTTCAGAGAAACTCTGCAAATAAAATAGAAAATGCTATACGGATGTTTGAAACATCTGAAAAACGGCAGTTTCGAATAGAGCAACAGGGTATAAATCTATTAATAGAATGGATAATCCCTTTGCTCTGTGTTGTATTGATTGAGTTATTATTTAACCAATTCGGAGGTATAATTTATTTTTTTGAGAGTGTAATTATCTCGGGCAACACCTGGTCACTCTGCTAGTATATTAATAGGACAGCAGAGAGCTATTTAATGACCATTCACAATGAATTAGTTTTCTAAATTTGCTTGGAAAGAAAAGGCAAATAAAAACATTTTATAATGGAAACAAAAAATTAGGATTACCCCCCCTTCCACTACAAAAGCCAGAAAAAGTGTAGGACAAGAATTAATTAACTTACAACCCCTCAAAAATATTAGAAAGAAAGATATTTTAAGTTGCAATGGGACAAAGGAAGATCAGAAGGATTATAACAAGAAAATTAGAATTTTTTGGAAGGTTACAATGTCCAAATTATACATAATCTTTGCCCCAATGAGGATCAAATGTCACACCATAAAATAAAATCAAATTGTGTTATCTGCGATAAAGGACTATAAATGATGATCACTTCTGGAGAAAACACAGATGCCAAAGCCAAAACATTCTGGGTCATAATTTTTAAAACACATGTCTATCTCAACGAAAGTAAAAAGTAGAAAAAGAAAAATAGAAATTTCTCACATATCCAGTGCCGAACAAAGATTAGAAAATTGAAAGAGAAGTATATTAGAAGAATCATGTACAGCAATGAAATATCTGAAGTGGCCAAAGATTAAGAAATATTCCCCATGGCTGGCAGAAACTAATGTTGGAACTGGAGCCGGTGTTTTGGCTCCAGAGGGGCACCCTTAGATCGTAAAACAGGCAGGGTGCCCAGACGCACATGCTGTAGGAGTACGGGCAAACTTCAAGGGCTGCACCATCTACGTAAACGCCTCAAAAGGAGGCCCGTCCGCCCACTGGTGGGTCATCGATGTCGAGGGGAAAGGTGAAGAGGTACGAGATGTTATTTGTGTCCCCTTCGATGACCTTACAGAGATGCTGAGGTGGTGAATAACGTCTCAGGAACGTAGCTGGGCCAGGCCGATGCCTCAACTCTTTGTTGAAGAAGGCGATGAAAGAGGCTACATCCAGCTTGTATGCAGCACTAGTGAAGCAGTCTATCAGAAATCGTGCTGACTGGTAGATAAAGTCAGTCAGAAGATAGTGACGACAGAGTCGATCAAACATAGACTGTGCAAAAGGGCATGCAAATGACTTTTGTCGTCTTTAGTGACGATAAACTGTACAAACCGGCATTCATAAAAAATCATGAGAAATTGTTTCAAGCAACCAGCAAAACTAGCAACTAGCAAAACTGGCAACTTTGCAGCGATGGAAACATTGGAGAGGGTAGAACCCATGGTGCAGCTGGGTTGAAAATTAAAGATTGAAAATTAAAGATGGCTTTCTCAAAAGCAAGAGACTTGACGGTCTTCAAGATTGCTGACCATGGAAATTCAGGGTCGAACTGTCGAAAACCAGATAGGTAAGATGGCAATTCTCGCAGGACAAAATGATAAAAATCCGGCCAACATGAGATGATCGTCACTGGCAGCGTGGACGGGAAAGGTAGCCTGTTCACTTTCAAGAAGACGCGCAGATGCAGAAAGAAGAATGTGGCCCAGATAGGGGGATGAAGGAGGAAAGCACGAATCAAGGCAACCATTCTGGCCGCGATGAGGTATCGCCGGATGTTTGGCAGGGATGACGAAGAATGGGATGACGTGGTGCTGAATAAACCCGCACACAGTTAACTATCGCACTACGCACCTTCTTTAAAAGAAACGGAGATGGCAAGGCCAACAGTCACTTAGAAGTCAACATGGCTAAAGTGTGCATCTGGACAAATATCGAGGTGATAAAACGAGAGTGATTGCCAAGGTGGGAATTTGGTAATTACCACGTGCCAGTAACGAGAGTCCATATAAGGTAGAAAGGAAAACATATATCCTACCATTGTAATTTGCTCACACCACTTTAGTGGGAAGTATTCCATTATTGGGAAGGATTCCATTTTCCAATAGCGATACCTTTAGACTTGACGAGATTGATGGAACATCCCGTCGAAGTACTAAAGAGATCGAAGGATACTTCATGGATATCTAGGGAATACGGATCAGATGCAAATCGCAATACATCGTCAGCATATGCCAGCGTACGGATGTTGATGAAAGCAGCTGGCAAGTCGTTCCTCCGGACATCTGGGTGACGATTAAGATATTGCAGTAGTGGCTCTAAATAGAATATGTATAAGAGGGGAGAGATTGGAAACCCCTGCCTAATGCCTTTGGACAGTTTGGACAGTGCTGAGATAAACATAGCAAAATTTCCGAAGATGAAGATGGTGAAACACTCGGAAAAGAAACATATGAATTTATATGTCGAAGGACTTTTTCCGGTCATAACTTAGCATGGCGAGAGTCTGACGATGCACACACGCTTCTTCCATTACACATTTGATGGTAATGAGGTTGTCGGATATCCTGCACGATGCAATGGAGCAGGATTGCCCAAGAACGAAAAGCTCATCAACGAAACATTTGAGCACAGCAGTGAAGACATTCTAATCTGCGTTAAGTAGAGTAATAGGGCTCCACTGAGTTATGAGTTCAGGATCCGGTACCTGGGTGAGCAAGATAATTCTTCCCAAAGTAAATTACGACGTGTTGAAGGAAGGTTCCTTGAGGATCGAATTGAACACTTGCACCAGGAATGCCCAAGAAGTTTCCAAGTCGCATTAAAGAATGAGTACGGCATGCTGTTTAATCCAGGGCTGGACTGATGACGGCCATCCATCGACAGAAGCTTCTTAACTTCATCTTCGGAAAAGGGACGGGTAATTGACAGGTCAGCATCAGCAGTGAAAGGTCTAAGTGCCATCGGGCAGAAAGACTGGGTGGCCAAAAAAATTATGAAAAATGAAAGGCAGACAAGATGTCAGAATCAGTTTCCAATGTCCAATACTCCACCACCAAATGATGACACCTTTTCTTATTGGTGCGATGCCTCTCCTCTGTGGATGTAACTCACGAAATATGTCAGACGTCAAATGCCCAGGACAGTTTGGCCTTGAGAGCTGCGCTGGCGGCCCTGCGGATCAGCAGAGCGTTGATCTCTCTCTTTACCTGGCAGATGTCATCAGCATACTCCTCCTTCTGTATAGAATAGTTTAGGTGCGCAGGATATCTTGCAGCATGAGGAAATGGCACCGATTGCGTCTAGTAGCATCCAACTCAATCTTTCTGAAAAAACCACGGATCTTGGATTTAAGCGAAAGCCACGAAGCTTGCGACGGAGGATGTTGTGAAGCCTTTTTTAGATACAGGTCAGCTTCCGTCAGCTTAATTTCGCAGTGAAGGTCTATTTTCTAAATGTTCGTTCCCTTGGCTCGTCCTTCAAGCAATCGGTTTTGTGGTCATTTGTGAAACAACGGGGGAGGAAATGTCTTCTGTCTAGGGGAACGAACACATCCCGAAGAGGAAGAGGGGCTGCGACTATCCCAGAAGAGAATGACACAGGAACCCCCGTCCCTCTTTCTACGATGACGTCGGGCCTTTTTCTTGCGAGGCTCTTAGGCATTGCAAGAAGATCCTGCTGAGCAGACGTTGATGGCTTTGCTGTCCTAGCAGATGAAGAAATTTTACCAGACGTAAACACACACACTATTTGCAGAGGCTGCGATGCTAATGAAAGTGCGGTTGGAAGAAGAGATGGAAACTCTTCCACATCAAAGGAGCACAACAAATCATCTACGATGACTTCAGCAGAGGGACTGTCCTCCAAAATCAGAGAAACACATGGCGAAGGAGGAGAAGAAGAAATAGTCTCATGAACCACATGAGACCGAGGAGAGGGAGGTGGCATTTCCCTTCCAGGAGTCGTAGGAAGAGGCAACGATGGTGGATTATCTTCGATTCTTCGATTAAGCATGAGGCGATGATGGTGGGGCCGCCTTCGATTTCCTCGATGAAGGAAGAAGCATTGTTGCTCTGCGTGGCTCTGGTGACTTGGGCAGAGAAGCCATCTTTGCTGGTTGCTGGAACGACATTCCTCGACTAGGTGGTTTTGGTGCTGCTGATAGAGCATCTGGCCTCTTCTGTAACTGGTGGAATTTATGCGTGGTCTTGTGGTAGAACTCACATTTCCGAAAAAGAGGATAATCTTTCCTAATATGAGAAGTCTTTTTGCAGTACCAGCAGCACTGTTTTAGTCCCTTGTAAGACAAGGAGATGCGGCCTCCGTACATGACAACATACTCAGGAATGTCTCTAAGGAGCTCCATGTAGACTACGATGTCACCTGTCATCTGAAGAGGAGAATCTGGGTGCAGGGGGTATAAAATTCTTCGCAACACCCTGTAGTCCGATATGTAGTCTTGGAGATACATTTCAGTCATCAGTGACT
>JAHWFO010003801.1:242042-275573 GCA_023313115.1 Rhysida immarginata
TTCTTTTTTTTCTTTTTATAGGTTATCGTTCACTAGTCAAAATGACGTCGGGTAAGTTCTTTAAATTAGATCAGAGTATTTCTTTACTTCCACTGAGGGGCCCACCAAGGAACAAATAAGATATTTTTACATTGTTTTCGTCGGTCACAGGAGGTTGACATCGATGCGAGGCCTTCTAATCGGGTTTTTCAAGTGGTCGGAAGAACGTTCTGGCGGGTAGACGTTCGTTGTATCAATGAAACAATATACAAGGATATTAAGTATCGATCAAAATTGTAGTGTTATAGCAAGATTAATCCACTTATTCTCTAGGATTAATATCGAATTTCAATGTCTCTATAGGTAAAACAAGAATTAATAAATATTAGAACTTCACTTAATTCTCGATGGAAAATTAAGCGTCGTCTAATCAAATAGTTTGTTCTCCGAGTAGGTCAAAATCAATTACTAAGACGAAAGTGTTGAATCTAAAATTAAAGTTCAATCATCGAATATGATAAAGATCGATAACGGGTTTTCGTAATGGGAAAGTTTCTACCCGTCTTCTTCCGTGTCTCCTCGGAAAGCGCTTCCTTTTTCCATCCTTTTCTTTATTTATTTTCACTTTTATACTACGTCATTTCCATTGTTTTTTTTATATTTCGTTAACTTCTCATTGTAATAACGTCAATTTAACACGCAATTGAGAGGTTTCGTCTTCTTCTTGTTAAATCTTATCGCAACTATACTAAATATAATTCATATTTACATTCTTGCGTCGTAATAAAAACTTTGTTTCACATAAATTTGTTCATAATATTTAATTTAAAGTTCAATGAATCAAACATTTTTTTAAAAACATTCTGGTATAGAGGTAGCGGACGCTACATAACCCCTCCTTGAAAGAAAAAAAAAATTTTGTAAACAACAAGTTTCAATAAAAGTTAATCTCCAGTGTAGTCTAGATTGTCATCATATACTGGTTTTAGATCAGCTACATGTGCAGTATTCACTTTTCGGTCTCGTTCAAATTCATTCAATTCCAGTTCCACTACGTGTGTTCCTTTAAATCGGCGTATGATGTACGGTCCATAATATAATGGACGTAGTTTGTGTACTGAAGGCAATTGTCCGGGTATGGTGCATAATATCAACCAGAGGAGTTCACCGGTTTGAAATTGTATGCGACAAGGTGTAACGTGTTCTCCTTTCGGCAACATTCTCCTTCGCAGTACTCGATGTCGCTCGTTTCGTTGTTCAGTACCATCATCGTCCTCGATGATTTGAAGAGGTGCCATTCCACTATCGTTGTTGGGTATCTTGGGCATTTACGCATATCCCAATATATAAATCCCAATCTTTGATATCTTTCTGCAATAGTGTTATGCGGAGTTTTTCTAAAATGCTTCTAATACTTCTCTCAGCGGGGTTTGTTCGGGGTAAGTAAGGTACACTATGAAATTTGATAATGTCCCTTTTCTTCAGTAAATCGATATAATGTCTTCCCGAAAAATATGTCGCGTTATCAGTAATGATACTTTTCGGATAGCCGAATATTTTTGCTGTTGATTCCACCAGTCGGACGATGACGTTTTGATTGATCCTTTTGGTTACTAAAGTTTCTATCCATCCGCTAAACGCATCTGTTAAAACGGTGAAATATCGGTTCCCTCGGTGAGATGTGAAAAGCGGTCCGGCTACATCTATAGCCCATAATTCATGTGGTCGGGGGATGTTTCTTATGCTTAATGGTGGTTGAGTTTTATAATTCACGGGTTTACATCTTTGACAGACTTGACAATTTCGTACGACTCGATTAATGTCCTCTTTCATTTTCGGCCAATAAAATTTTCCTTTCATCAGGAAATACATTCCTTTCCTTCCTGGGTAGATGAGATCGTTTCGTTGATGGCAGTCAAAAATTAGGCGAGTCCTTTCTTCCTCGGGTACGCTCACTCGAAAGGTGGAGTTATCTTTATCATCGTCATCTTTCCATTTTCTACATATCGGTTGAAGATCATCTGAATCGTTTGCCTTCGGCCCTGTTGTTAAAGTGGAATGACCAAGATTAGTAATCAACAAATAACTCCGAGATACGGCATCTGGGACTTTGTTTAGACGACCCTGTTGGTGAACTATCTCGAAGTCAAAAGACTGTAGTTTAAGATTCCATCTGGCCATGCGCCCATGTTGATCTCGAAAGTTTACCATCCAATAACGACTGGGCATCACAATACACCCTAAAGTGGGTCCCGTCGATGTAGGGTCGGTCTCGATGGAGTGTAGAACGGCGAGACATTCCCACTCTATGGCGCTATATTGGGCTTCGGTATCGGTGAGGGCACGGCTACAATAGGCGATGATATATCGTTGCTCGTTGTGAACCTGGGCTAACATCCCGCCTATCGCTCTCTTGGAAGCATCGGTGTGTATTTCAAAAGGGACATGAAAATCGGTTTGGGCGAGTATTGGTGGGGAAGTGAGCAATCGTTGGATTTTTTGAAATGCTTCCTCACACTCTTCCGTCCAGGTCCAATTTACGCCCTTATGAGTCAGTTGACGTAGTGGCCAATTAATGTCGCTTAGACTGGGGACGAATGAACGATAATACTGCACCATTCCGATGAACCGTCGTACTTGTTCTACATTGGTGGGTCGCGGATAGTTAAGGATAGGTAAGATGTTTTTGTTGCTTGGACGGAGTCCATTTCCATCAACACGGTATCCAAGAAATTCAACCTCCGTCTGGAAGAATGATGATTTTCCGAAATTCACATTTAAGTTATGATTTATCAGTCGATCGAAGACTAATCCTAAGGTTCTTATGTGTGACGTGAGGTCGGGGGTCGCCACTATTATATCGTCGACATAATGAAAACTTTCAGGTTCGATAGATGGGTCGAGGACTTGAATTATCAGAGCCTGAAACGCTTGAGCCGCATTTTTGATTCCAAAGGACATTACTTGGTAACAGTAAGTTCCTATCCCTAGGACCATAAATGCTGTCTTCTCCCGTGACTCTGGGGATAGCTCTACTTGCCAGTATGCCCGTCTGATATCTAACGTCGAAAATACTCGAGCTCGACTGAGTTTGCGTAAAATTTGTTCCGACGGCAATGTATAGTAACTCATCGCTTTTGTTACTTGATTCAACCTTCGGGCGTCTAGTACGAACCTAGGTTCTTTTGACTTGTCTTTATGAACCAAGAAATATGGTAATGACCACGCTGATTCACAGCGTCGCACAACTCCTTGACTTTCCATGTCTTTAACGATACTGCATATGATGTCGAGTTTCGCCGGCGCATAGTAGTAGGGGCGTATACGTACTGGTGCAGCATCGCCTGGATCGATGACGTTTTGATAATTTGGAAATTTTTGCGTGATATGTTGCATTTTTGTTTTAGTTTCTTCTAACAACTGAGTTCCTCCCAATGGTATCTGTCCGTCAATTAGATCGTAGGTGAACACGGTAGGGATGTAACTCCTTGGAATGGTTAATTGTAATTTCCACAAACATAAAAGGTCCATGCCTATTATTGCCTCGCATGATAAATTCGGGAATATCCACCATCGCCAATATATGGGTTCGCCGATTATCTCATTTAATTTGGTGATGGTCGTGTAAATGTGTTCTTCATTTTGCTTTCTCGGCCATCTGCGACTCTAATTTTCTTACCCACCAAGTGGTATTCTTTTATTCCCGTTATTTTGTCCGCCGTCTGGTAGCTAATCAGAGACAAGCTGGCTCCGGTATCAATCATCGCTTCTATGGGTTTTCTACCCAAAGTGATTTCGATTCGCCACAAAGTGTCTCGTTGTGGCTTCAAAATAATGTCCGTGTTATTAATTTCCACTTGATCCTTATCGATAACCTTCTCTTCATTGTAGACGATTTGTTTTCTCTGTAATATTGATCATGGTTTACAATCTCGTGTTGTATAATTGACTCCATTACATTCTTTCGTCTTCTCAATATCTTCCTCAGTCCTTGTTTTACGGTAAAACATTCTGGTATGGTATTTTCGCCTTGAGATAGGTCGTCCATCTTCAGAAACTTGATAGACCGACACATTTTTGTCGTCGCATACGTGAAGTTTGTCTTGCATGTGTTTTGTTACATCTTCCTTTTGTTAGTTCAATTCTTCCTTCTGTCGGCATAATCCTTCTAATTGCTCGAAATTTGTAAACTGTCTCCGCAATTCCTTGTCGGGATTTTGGCAGCATGTTTTCATAAATTAGATTTAATAGTTCTTCATCTGACAAGGGATACGCTAATTGTGCGTTTTGTCGACTTATTTCGAATGCGAATACGCTTAGTCTTTCTCCCGTTCATAGATATCGATTCCACAGGTGTCTTTTTTCTGTTATGTCATATGTGTATCCTCCAAAATGTCGTTTTAACCAAGTCCTAACAGTTTCCCAATCTGGTAAATGCCTTACATTTTCTCCTACACAGGCGCCCACATCTTTCGGTACAAATAGAGGAATAATTTGTTTTAAAGACTCCTTTCCTATTCCCTGAATCATCGCTTTTGTCTTCAGATTCAATAGGTATTGGCTTATATCATTTTCCAGATCGTAAAGAGATATATCTAATATCTCTTTTAATTGATTAGGGGTTCTTTGTTTTGTTTTCATAAGTTGTGTCAATATCTCCGTTTGATGTTGTAAGGTTTTGTTTATTTCCTGCACTATATGGTGACTCACTGCTAGAGTATAATGTACGAGGGCTCCATTCACAAAATCGTCGACGTTATATGTTTTCCACACTTCTAATTCTGGTGTGGACTGGCGTAATCTTTGGAGTCGTTCTACCTCACGTGGCAGATTTATTACTCGCCTATTATAGTCGTCACCGATCTCCAACTCCAACCGCCGACATACAAGCATGATGGTTTCTTCTCTCAACAATGTGGCGGGTATTCTCCGTTGCATTAATGCCGCTAACACTTTATCAATTTTGTCTACCGCCGGACACCCATTTTGTCGATATTTTGTTGAATTCTTGTGTTCAAGTCTTCTAACGTAGTATTACAGAAGGGTATGGACCGTAGAGTATTGTTTGTCCATAACGAATCCACAAAAAAGCTGTTTGTAGCAGTTTGCCCGATGATCCAACTCAAAAAACACAGTAAATTATATATCACCATTCGAAGATGATACATTGAACGAAATATCTCCTAAATTCACTCTAAATTATCTTAATTAACAACAAAAGACGCAATCGTGGATTCGTCCCCCTAAGGTTGGATGGGGTCATTTAATTGTTCAAAATTAAATTCCAACTAGGTGAATACAAAAGAAAAAAAATTATTATAAACAGTAGGAGTGATTAAATTTCAGTAATGAATTACATTGAATAAAGATTTCTGTCAATTAACGATATTTATCTCATTGTCAATTTCAACCGTTCATTGTCTATCATCCGTTATATCTTAACACGTTTGGGGAAACACCATCTTTGTGTCATCAATAGAGTCTTATTGAGGATTGAGTAGATGAAATCAACGTCGTTGGGATATAATTGTTCTATAAATTAATACATTGTAGTATCGATTTGATCGGTAAAGTTCACATTCTCTCAAGTTATGTTATTCGGTCATCATTGAGGCTCCCAATGAATGAGCGACGAGGAACTACGCGGGGAGGGGGGGGGGTGTACCTTCCGCGTCAATCATTCATACGGGTATGGACGGGACAGGGGAGTAAATTAGTAGGGTAAGGTATCGCGATCGTTCCGAACGGGGCTTTCAAGGCAGTCTCTTCCATCCTTCAAAGTAGTGGTCGAGGATAACACACTCCAGGTAAGTTATCTTCCTTTGTTTTGTTTTGTTTTTGTTTTTTTTTATTTAGGTCGAGATTCTTATCAAATAACTGTCAACAAAGTTAATTCTTTTTTTTCTTTTTATAGGTTATCGTTCACTAGTCAAAATGACGACGGGTAAGTTCTTTAAATTAGATCGGAGTATTTCTTTACTTCCACTACGGGGTCCACCAAGGAATAAATAAGATATTTTTACCTTGTTTTCGTCGGTCACAGGAGGTTAACATCGATAAGAGGCCTTCTAATCGGGCTTTTCAAGTGGTCGGAAGAACGTTCTGGCGGGTCGACGTTCGTTGTATCAATGAAACAATATACAAGGATATTAAGTATCGATCAAAATTGTAGTGTTATAGCAAGATTAATCCACTTATTCTCTAGGATTAATATCGAATTTCAATGTCTCTATAGGTAAAACAAGAATTAATAAATATTAGAACTTCACTTAACTGTCCGTATTTTCTCGATGGAAAATTAAGCATCGTCTAATCCTATAGTTTGTTCTCACGGTAGGTCAAAATCAATTACTAAGACGATTTTGAATCTAAAATTAAAGTTCAATCATCGAATATGATAAGGATCGATAACGGGTTTTCGTAATGGGAAAGTTTTTACCCGTCTTCTTCCGTGTCTCCTCGAGAAGCGCTTCCTTTTTCCATCCTTTTCTTTATTTATTTTCACTTGTGTGTCACATAAATTTGTTCATAATATTTAATTTAAAGTTCAATGAATCAAACATTTTTTTTAAAAACATTCTGGTATAGAGGTAGCGGACGCTACAATATATATGTATTTTTGTCCTTTTTTAAAAGTAAGTAATAAATTTTCTTTTTTTCATGTACGGGAATGATTGTGTTTGTTATGTGCCCGAATGACCCGTGTATCATGTTTTTGACAACTGTGTCGTGTAGGTTTTTCTCACTGTTGACATCAGGAATTACTGCACTAATAATATCGTCAATTTCGCTGGGACGCAAGTTTTCTTTTAATCACAGTAAAAGACGTACGTAAAAGCCACTGAGTTTCCCTAATGTTTTACATTTTGTGAGCAGATCTACCAACTTCCGTACTTTATTTTCAAAAACTCGAGTTCAGGATAGGATAGAATGAGCATAAAATTATGATGCAATGACAAAACATTCGTTTTATGCTATTGAATATAAAATAAGTATAGCAGACGATAGGGAAGTGTCTTTCGAGGAGGCGAAGGAGGAACAGTATCTCCCTTGAGCCCTCTAACAAATATCCGGAGGACTGACAAATGTTTGTGTATTTGCTTGTGTGTTTAGAAAGGAAAGAGAAAGAACGAGTATTGGTCAGGAAACTCTGCGGCTAAAAGACAAATGGGCATCGGGAACATCTGAACAATGGGAGCTTCGTCTAGACCAGAATGGTATAAAAATTTGTACGTCAGGGGCTGGGGAAACTTAGAAGGAAAGATGAGATCTAAAGTATCCATTGATATTTCCTGTTGGTGAAAATGGATATTTTAATCTGATGCAGGTCAACTTAACATGAGAATAAGTAAAGTCCTGGGGGACGCTGGGTTTTCAGCTAGTAATCTATATATGATAGATTATGATTATTAATAACAGATATGATATAAACGTGATTTATGTTTGTTTGCTTGCATATGTAAAAAATTAGCCCGTCGTGTTTGCGTCATATATGTTTGTATTGTGCGTCGACAATGATTGATGAAATTAATAAATTAGACAGCCCCGACACTGAAATTTCACAAGACCATCTCGGTCCAAGAAAAAATGTAACCTTCTTTATTTCCAACAGACGAAAAAATTCTGATTGCTAAAATCCAAGATGGAAACAATGAAAATTACATTGTTGCTTCGACTAGAAGATGAGGTGATTTTCAATGTCAGGACTGCGGTGCTGGTCTTAAAGGACAACTTTATGCAAAAAAACGATTACAATTTTTTTTAGAAAAAAATCATTCTTTGATATAAATAAAACACATCCCCGTTGAAATTTTTAAATTTGGCCCAGAATTCCAATATAAGAAACGGCTTTTAAAAGTGAAAAACAAAATATAACTTGGGTCCATTTTCAAACAGCAAAGCACCGATAACACTAGTCAACACACATTTTGGCACAAAAACCACAGATAATGATGTTAGTAGTAATTTGTAGGTAGAATCCGAATCTGCTTTTAGATTTTTTCTATCACGTCAACTTTCAAAGTTATGCACATAGAGATTTCTATGTAAAGTAAATGGTGTGGAGAGAAGCGGCTACAATGTTAAAGTATCCATATTTTGGGGCTGCAAGGAAATTTACCAGGCTCCAAATATTGAATGATTTAAATATATTACATTCCAAAACAAGAAAGCAGTGCGTACTATAGAAATTTAAAAATTATATTCGTAATCAGCAGAAATAATACTACCAAAAATCACCTACTTACATTTTGTTGGCCAGTGCAAGTGGTAAACCTAGACTTGAACCTTAAAGATACTCATGAATCGCCCGTCCGTTATGTGTTTCACCCTAAAAGATGTCATTTGAAACGCATTACTATAAGCACGGACTTAATGCAAAAAATGCTTTGATTGTGGATGGCCACCATTCAGCAGAGATTTTAAGTTCTAAGGAGAGTTCTGAAAATTTCAAAATGCACTTTTCCACTGGAATAACACATTCCAGCCGGTTTTTTTGCTATTTTAGACCCTCACAAAATGTACAATTTACGACCATTCCACCAATTGAAGCAAAATATGGCTTATTATCAGTCATAAGTTTTTATATAAATGCACTATTGTTCTTTAACAACCCAAAGAAGTACGGTTTTCCCTACAACTGCTTCTAGAGATTCACTTGAATTTTCTGACGACATTAACATTCCATTTGGCGAGTGTCGAAAACGATCAGCGGCTAGGCGAGATTGGTGCTGTTCTTCTGTGTGTGTTTCTCGTTTTCCATCTACTCTCTGCCTTTCACTTACTGTGAAATACTCAAGATCTTGACGAGTGCGTTCATAATTCTACCTTGCTAATTCTAAAAGTCAGTGTTGGTTATCATTTCTAAATCTATATCAATATTGAGACGATCTCGATCATTACTTAAATGTTCCGGACTATGCATGAAAGTTTCTGAGGCGGGAGATAATGAATGGCGCTCACGATGAGCGCTCTTTGCCGCTATCAGTTGGTCACTGCTCTCGAGAAACCATGAAGCAACTATGCAAACCCGCTGCGAACTTAGGCAGGATTTTCTTTGAGTGATGGTTCTTGAGGAGCAAGATAATTCATAATCCTCTCGATCAGAGTGACTTCGCGCCTAGCTTTTATAAGGAGTTTCCAAAGAGCGAGTTAAAGCCTGACGCTCTTGAGATGCCCCAAGTCTCGCCTCACGAACTTCACTGGATTCCTAACATCGCAAAATCCTCGGACTTTTAGACGTTCTAGTGTATTGAGAGAGACTCGGCTATTTTCTAGGCATTTTTATTCGTAAACAAAACCAATTCAAAATGCAATAAGTACGCGCATAATCATAAAGCAAAATCGGTAATTCCGAATATTCTAACCAAGTAAATTCAACGTTTCTTTGCATTCTTAAAGATTCGCAATCTTCTATCTATATCACATGTAAAATCTATCCATGCAAACTAATCTTAACTTTCACAAATACTGTTTTAACAAATAATTTGTAACACGGAATTTCAAAAATAACAGCGACATCTATTGGTTTGTTGGTGTAGTAAGCCGTGATGAACATCCGAAAAATTCTGTGAGCGCCTTTTAAAAACGAAATGATGAAGCACCATCTTTTGAGTTTTCTACTTACTGTACTAATCTGAGCCAAAACCATCTACTCAATGTGTGCTGACCCATAGCCTACAGCAATAGAGGAAAGCCTGTACAATTATGTTAAAGTAAATTAAATCAGATCAGAGGTTCGCTAGGTAGATTTAATTTATTGAAAATTATTTTTGACATTCATTTTGCAATACAGTTGAAATTCTCTACAATGAATAATAATATAACCACTTTTTCCTTAATAACGAATTTTAACTTTGGTCCTTAACCTATATAAACAAGTAAATCTTGAGTCATAACCATTTTTCTGTATAAGAAATTTTCCGTATAACAAATTTTTGGGGAGTCGTCAATGATTTCGTTATAAGGAAGCTCGACTGTATCAAGTTAAGGTTATTTGTCGTGGTTCCTAATTTTCTTTTGTGAACCAGTGGGCAATAAACACCAAAACAATATGAAAATGTGGCAAAATATCTTTTTGGAGTCCGCAAAGAGAGAAGAATATTGTTCTAAACATCCCATTATTGCAACAATAGAGCAACGAGCTATTAGGTAAGCTTTCCTTATCTTTGTAGGCTATGGCTGAGCAGATTCCTAAAAATTTAAATTAAGATTCTATTCATTCTATGAGCCGATTTTGATGAAATAAAGCCTATATGTTGCTCAAGTTACCTGTGAAAACCCCATGAAGATTCGTCAAGTAGGTTTGGAGATTAGCGTGTTCAAACAGATAAACAGACAGACAAAAATTTTCAAAATGGTCTTATTTTTATCTGTTATGTACCCTAATCACCAGCAACCAGATTTAGGTAAATCTTTTCAACTAGCAGAGACACCCGGCTTTGCACTAGATGATTACAGTTGAAGGTTAAAGAGAACCACATCATGAAGTTAAATAATAAATTTGTTTTCAGTAATTCTACAAATTCCTTCTATAGACGAAGCAGTTGTTTATATGTTTCCGATGCCCTGATAACTTTTTTGTTATCTCTGTCCCAATATTCATTCATTTCTTCTCTGGTACTTCGATAGATAAGAATTTTTGTTATAATCTAGAAACATTATTATAGGACATAACGCCATATGGCTGTTGGTTTGAACAGTTGAGTTCATGTATGCTTTGTTATCGGTTATGTCGCCAACTGTAGCTCGAAGGAAGGGACTGTCTCCTCTGTAATCTTTCACTCTTTCTCAGTAGTATGCTAACTCTCTATTATATCTGGTTACGGATAATTTTTAAATATTTCCAAGAAAGCATTAACTTGTGAGAAAAGCCCGAACAACAGGAATTCTATGTAGTGTTACAGAATTGTTTTGTATTATTAATTTGTTTTATGTTTCTCAGATGTGAGATGTAACCATCATTCCTAATGAAATAACTTAAATTGCACACTTTGACCAATTTTCAAATGTTATCCATCTTCACCCCGAGGAAGCATTACTGGATACTTTACACCAGGGCCGTCCAACTCGTGGACGTCGCCCGCGTGCATCATAAAATGCTCGCGGACAAAGGTCACAAGAAAAGTCAAGGAGATAGTCGAAACACAAGAGGGTATAGTTTTCCTATGCAAGATTGCCAGAATTTAAAGGGCGATTGCATTAATGAAGCATTATTTCTTTTGTTATACTTATACTTGCTTGTTTTCCGTCTCGCATAAAATGGCGAACATTCTAAAAAAGCATGAAATCTCAGAACCAGTATTTAAACCGCAGTGGGCGAATATGTTTTTTTTTATTGTTTACAGATCAGATTCGAAATGCTTAATATGTAATCATCTCTTATCGGGAGGAAAATATAATTCTAACTGACATCGAAAAAATTGTCACATTAAAACAAAGCAAATAAAACGGAAAGCTGTCTCGTTTTTTTACAATGTCGAATTGATAATTAGGAACTCGACTTTAAGGAACGGATCAACATAATGTGCAATAAGAGGGTGAGGAAGATTACCCGCTTGCACTGGCGCTGCCCAAGGACAGAAACCTTGGACAGCCCTGTTTTAGACCTATCTTTTAAAATTTACCTTGCTCGTGACGCTTTTATACCTTCCTGCTCTGTGTTCAAATATTCCAATGCCCGGATAGTTTCTCTCTTTCTGTTGCAAATTTCACTGATCAATACTCGTTCTTTCTCTTTTTACATTCTTATAAATAGATTTTTGGAAAATATCTGTGTCTGTATGCCGGTGTGTGAGTCTGTGCGTGTGTGTGTCGACGATAGCGTTCAGATAGCTAAAGCTATCGAGACCAAAATTTAAACTTAAGATTATAATCTTTCTCGGGGGATCTGATCAGTTTTCCAGTAGAATCAGTGAATCGGAAGTATTAGTTTACTCCAGAGCCAAATTATAAATTTTGAAATATCTCGTTAACCATTGCGTTTATGAAAATTTTGAAGAGAATAAAAAGCGTTGCAATTACAATTTTTATTAGGAAAAATTTTCAAAATTCTAAACGGAAGTACCAGTGCAAAATCCATTTTTTTCCAAATATAAGTGAAATAAGACGGAATAAGAAATTTTGTAAAGTATACAAAAGTCTTCAGAAGCTAATTTTAAACAACCTTTGTAAAGAAAATTTTTCAAAATTTCAACTGGAAGTATTTTTGAAAAAATCCTGTTTTTTTGCTTATATAGTCGAAAGAAGATGGTATAGGAAAATTTGGAATCTACACTAAAGTGTTTAGAAGCAAATTTTAAATAACTTTTATTTACAAACTTATTCCAAATTTTGTAGCCATTTTGGACATCACGAAACATTTCGTCCTCCAAATTTTCACTGATCTATACGTTTTAGGATCCCTAGATTATAAAAAACTGATTTTCGGAAAGTGTATGTGTGTCAGTCTGTATGTGTGTGTGTTCGCGATAGCGTCCAAACGGTTAAAGGTAACGGAACCAAACTATAAATTTAAGATTATAATCTTCCTTGGGAGGGGGGGTCTGATTAGTTTTCCAATGGAGTCGGTGAACCGGAAGTATCAGTTAACTCCAGTGCCAAAATAAAAATTTTGAAGAAAGCGTCTAGATTATAAAAAACTGATTTCTGGAAAGTGCCTGTGTGTCAGTCTGCATGTGTGTGCAAACGGCTAAAGATATCGAGACCAAACTTTATACTTGAGATTATAATCTTCCTCGGGAGGTCTGATTAGTTTTCCAGTGGAATTGGTGAATCGGAAGTATTAGTTTACTCCAGCGCTAAAATATAAATTTTGAAATATCATGTTAACCATTGCGTTTATGAAAATTTTGAAGGGACTAAATAGCGTTGCAATAACAATTTTTATTAAGAAATATTTTCCAAATTTTCCAAAATTCCAAATGGAAGTACCAGTTCAAAATCCAGTTTTTATCAAATATAGGCGAAATAATAGAAGAATAGGAAAATTAGAAAAGTATACAAATTGTTCAGAAGTTAATTTTAAACGACTTTTGTAAAGAAAATTTTTCAAAATTTCTACTGGAAGTACCAGTTCTACTTGTTGAGATAGTTCGTTATAGTAATACTGTTAAGTTTATATTGTTAAGAGATTACTTTTTATCGTATTAAGTTTTGTAGTGTCAAGAGATGGCGTTACTTATGTAAGAGTTCTTAAGTGTTTTTCCCCTATTATTGTTAAAAAATAGAAGCATTATAAGTTAAGTTCTAATGAAAGCAAGGAGCTCTTGGAAGGTTGTATTTCTTAATATATTCCTGATTATAGCAATTTAACTAAGATTGAATTAATTAAATATTTTCAGTTTTTCTGCTTGTTGCAAGTATTTTTAGTAACCATTTACATTATTAAAAGAGCGATCCACAACAAATGGTAGCAGACGTCCGTGGTTATCAAGAGAAATAGAGATATTTCTTCTTTTTGGTGAGACGGATTTTTAAAAGAAAATCGCCAAGATCTTCTGAAGGTAAGTAGAAAATAAATATAAGGATCTGCATCTATATAAGAAAATGGATACGCAAGGCTTAAACAGAATAAAGATGCTAAATACGCAGAATTATTCAATCTGGAGTTTGAGATTGTCAGAATTACTTAAAGGTAAACATTTATATCATATACTGGAGGAAGATGAGCCAGACAAAGTTTCTAAAGACGAAGCAGAATTGAAAAAATGAGAACTCTGGTCGAAGGAAAATGATGAAGTCTATGTAGCCATTATTCTATCAATCTCCCCAGATCAAGCCTTAGCCATTAAGGAGAAAAATCGAGCAAAGGATATATGGGAATGTTTAAAGAAAAGATATGCAGGGTTGGAATTCCAGAAAAAAAACGAACTCAGGAGAGAGATTGCACGGCTTAGCAAATTAAGCAATGAAACAATTGATGGTTATCTGTTGAGATGCCAGAAATTAGTTATAGAGTTAAATGAGTGTAGAGAACGTTTTGAAGATCAAGAGTTAATAAGTTATATAATAGAAGGTTACCTGGAAAAAATGCTCAGGTGGTTTACCTCACTGTACTCCATATCAGATATAAACTTTGAAATGGCCAGAGATGCTTTAATTCATTTTGAGAGAAAATATTTACTCCAATCAGATGACACAAAAGCGTTTAATACATATGATTATAAAAAGAAAATTAAATCCATCACTTGCGAAAAAATCGGACATAAATCTCGCAATTATTGGCATAGAATTAGATCATCCAAAGAAGGATCATTCCGACAATTTAAGGCTAGTGATGCAGAAAAGATAGGGAATAATAAGACATTAAATAGTCACTTAAACGCATCCGAGAATCATAAAAAGTATAATAATAAAAAAGAGAGGAAACTATTAATTTTATGCGAAAAAATGCATTTCGTGCAAACACCCTTATTGGGGATGAAGAAAATAAGAATGAATGTTTATCCAAGGTGACATGGATAGTGGATTCAGCAAGTTCATCTCATATGATAAATGATGATTGTAAGTTGATTAATGTTGTTCCAGAATTTATACCAATAGCAACCGCTGAAGAAAATCGACAAATTGAATCGAAGGAGAAAGGATCACTAATGGGATTCACTGAAACAAAAAATAATACAAGAATACCAAGTAAAATGGATGACGTTTTGGTGGTACCCGACCTAAAAGACGACTTAATGTCGGTGTCACAGCTGGTATTGAAAGGAAATAAAGTTATCTTTGATGAAAATGGAGTAACTATAATCAACCAAACAACCGACTAGATAGTAGCATCAGGTTTAATAAAACGAAATGCGTTCATGATAGATATGCTAATTAATAGTTCTAAGTATGAGGAAAGGTGTATGTCTGCAAACCGTGTAGATCTCCAGAGATAGCATCGAAGGTTAGGACATATTTTTGAAAAATATCTTAAACAATTAGTCAATAAAAACTTAACCAGGGACTTGACAAAATTATGTGGGAAAATTGAAAATTGTAAAATATGCATAGTCACTTCGCAGGTTAGGAAGCATTTCAGGACATGTGATAAAGACAGCAGTTCGGGAATATTAGAACGCATATATGTAGATTTATGTGGCCCATTACAAGTATCGTCAATAGGAGGAAGCAAGTATTGCATGATAATAATTGATGAATATAGTCAACGAATCTTCGACGAGTTCCTGAAATCCAAAGACAAACCACTGAAAAATTATAAGAGCTTATAAAACTATGAGAAAATGGAACAAGAAGAAAATTGAAATCTAATAGAACGGATAATGGAGGAGAATTTTGCAATGAAAATTTGAGACACTACCTTTTGACGAAAGGGATTAAATATGAATTGACTACTCCATATTCCCCCCAATCAAACGGAATAGCAGAAAAAGGTAACAGGACTATAGTAACTATAACAAGAAGTTTGTTAAAAGATGGTGAACTGCGATTATCATTTTGGGCTGAGGCACTAGCAACAGCGTCATATTTGCATAATATAACTCTTACAAAGGTAAGGAATAAAACACCATCAGGAATATGGTACAAGAAAAAGCCCTGTATTAAGCATCTGCGAATATTTGGGTGTTTGGCATATTACAAGATTCTTAAGGACAATGTAAAGAAATGTTGGATATTCTAGAAAGAAAAGAGCATATAGGTTATATGATCAAGTAAAGCGAAAGATAATTGAATCACGTGATGTGATACTTAATGAAGACAAAAGAGGATATGTGAGAGAATTAGATAAATTAACGAAAAAGAAAATATAAATATTGATGATTCGGTCAACAATAATGAATTTGTTAATGAAATGGAAAATAAGCTTTCTACAAGAATAGCGTTAAAACAGCTGGTGATAATTATCATGATGACTTGAAGACAATGGAAAAAGACAATGTACATAGTAAAGAAGATGTAAATAATCATTGGAAGAATCAATCGACGTTAAAAGTAATCTTGAAAAGGTGTAGAAGATCATAATAGTAGTCAAGAAATCAAAGATGATATAAAGGTAGGAAGTATGGAAAAAAAGGAGAGGATGACAAAAAAGATCATCGAAACAAGTTGTAGATGAAAGACGAAAGAAAGAAAGAGAATGATACTAGCAATTGATGATTGAAAGAGGAGTACGAAGGTCTTCGAGAGAAAGGAAGGAAAATCCAAAATATAGTGCAAGTGCAGTCACGGAATTAATTCTGAGAAGCTATAAAGAGGCTATAGAGTCCAAGGAAGCAGACAATTGGAAAATGGCAATGGAAAAGAAACTAAATTCTCTTAGGCAGCATGAAATCTAGGAAGAGGAAAGGAAAGAAGATAATATGAAAGTCATAAGTAGCAAATGGATATTTTCTATCAAGGAGAAAGATGGTAAACCTGTATATAAAGCAAGACTGGTAGCGGATGGCTCACGCCAAAGATGGGGAATGGATTACAAGGAATCTGCAAGTCCAGTAATGACACATGAATCACTTAGAACTTTACTCGCACTAGCTTCAAAAAACAATTATCAAACTAAATATTTTGATGTGGATACGGCATACCTCCATCCGAAGTTAAACAGAGATGTATATATGATACCACCTAAAATTTTAGACGTCAAGCAAGATACGGTACTAAAAGTCAAAGGCAGCTTTACGTATTACCAGATGCAGGCAAACATTGGTTCTTAAAGTTCAAAACTGTTTTAGAATCGATTGAAATATTTTGTTATGCTAGTTGGGGTACATCCAAGGAGGCTCGTTCCTTTAATGGTTTCTTCGTGAAGTTAGGTAAATCGGTAATCAGTTGGCGTTCCGGCATACAAAAACTTGTGGCTATGTCGACAATGGAAGCGGAATTGATAAGTGCTTCGGAGGCCATAAGTGAAGGCGTTTGGTTCAAGAATTTCTTGAGTGAGCTAGGTTTCGACACCTTGGTTGCACAACCAATATCAATATGGAGTGACAGCAAGTCAGCCATTGACTAGAATGACAGCCTGAAGACGACTTGTAAAAGTCGGCATTTTGATCGTCGACATTATTTCATGCGAGACGAGATTCAAGAAGGACACTTTGAAATAAAGAATGTGGTTTCGAAAGTTCTTGAGCAGATATTTTAGGGAAAGATGTTCCTGGTGAACTATTGAATAAACACTTAAATATTATTAAATTAGCATTTATTTGATTTCGTTATACTGCAAGAACGAAAAAAGGGGATTTGTTGGAATAGTTCGTTATAGCAGTATTGTTAAGTTTATATTGTAAGAGATTAAGATTTATCGTATTAAGTTTTGTAGTGTCAAGAGATGGCGTTACTTATGTAAGAGTTTTTAAGTTGTCACCCTATTGTTGTTAAAAATAGAAGCATTATAAATTGTGTTCTAATCAGAGCAAGGAACTCTTGGCAGGCCTTGTTTTATGTCAACAGGAATATATCTTAATAGTATTCTTGTTTATAGCAAATTAACTCAGATTGAATTATTTAAATATTTTCAGTTTTTCTGCTTGTTACAAGTATTTTTTAGTCACCATTTACATTAGGAGAGTAATCCACAGCACTACTCTTGATAAAATCATGTTTTTTTGCTAATATAGGCGAAAGAAGATGGTATATGAAAATTTGGAATCTATATCAGTGATTTGAAGTAGCTTTTATTCACAATCTTTTTCAAAATTTTGTAGCCATTTTGGACAGTTGTTTTATTTTTTTTCTGTATTTGGACTAGGACATTTATGTATAAGAAAGTCGCGTTGTGACCAGACCTCATTTTACTTTCTTATACATAGTATAACAAAGTATTGTAATCACGAAAAATTTCGACCTCTAGATTTTCACTGATCTATACGTTTTAGGGTCCCAGGATTACTCTTTGATTTCTGGAAAATGCTCTGTGTGTCTGTGTGTCAGTCTGTGTGCGTATATCTACAATAGCGTCCAAATGACTAAAGCTATCGAGTCCAAACTTTAAAGGGAGGTCTGATTAGTTTCCCAGTGGAATCGGTGAACCGGAAGTATCAGTTTACTCTGAAGTCAAAATATAAATTTTGAAATATCTCGTTAAAAATTTCGTTTATGAAAATTTTGAAAGGATTGAAAAGTGTTAAAATACTATTTTAAGCAACTTTTGTTAAGAAAGTTTTTCAAAGTTCCAAACAGAAGTACCAGTTCTACTCTTGTCAAAATCCAGTTTTTTGCTAACATAGGCGAAATAAGACGGAATAGGTAAATTTGTATAGTATACAAAAGTGTTTAGAAGCTAATTTTAAAAAATCATCATTAAGAACATTTTTCAAAATTTCCAGCGGAAGTACCAGTTCTACTCTGGTGAAAGTCCATTTAACTTTCTTATACATAGTATAAGTATTGTAATTACGAAAAATTTCGACCTCTGATTTTCATCACGTTCTAGGGTTCCTAGATTACGAGAAAGTGGTTTTTGGAAAATATGTGTGTCTGTCTGTGTGTCTGTCTGCATGTGTGTGTCCACGATAGTGTCCAAAAGGCTAAAGCCATCGAGACCAAACTTTAAACTTAAGATTATAATCTTCCTCGGGTTGACTGATTAGTTTTCCAGTGGAATCGGTGAATCGGAAGTATCCGTTTAATCCAGCGCCAAAATATAAACTTTGAAATATCTCGTTAACCATTGCGTTTATGAAAATTTTGATGGGACTAAAAACCGTTGCAATTTCAATTTTTATTAAGAAAAATTCTCAAAATTCCAAACGGAAGTACCAGTTCAATATCCAGTTTTTTGCTAAGATAGGCGAAATAAGACGGAATAGGAAAATTGGTAAAATATGCAAAAGTGTTCAGAACCTAATTTTAAACAATCTTTGTTAAGAAAAATTTTCTTAATTTTAATTGGAAGTACTAGTTCTACTCTTGACAGAATTCTGTTTTTTTGCTAATATAAGCAAAAGAAGATGGTATAGGAAAATTTGGAATCTATACCAAAGTATTTAGAAGCTGATTTAAATTATCTTTTTTTCACAAACGTTTTCAAAATTTTGTAGCCATTTTGGACACTTATTTTATTTTTTTCAGTATTCGGACTAGGAAATTTATGTATAAGAAAGTCGCGTGGTCGAGCAAACAATAACCTGGAACTTGCAAAGTGGCTACTGCGGAGCCCCGACCTCACACCTTGTGATTTCTTTTTATGGTTGTGTGTAAAGCTCAAGGTCTTCACCCTACCCCTTCCCCGTGACCCAGTCGAGCTCTAAGAATGCATAACGGTAACAATACGTGGGATTGAAGGAGACATGTTAATGCGTGTTTGAGTCAAATTCGACAACAAGGGACATATTGAACATCTTAAACTGTGTCATAATAAACTTCCAGAGCTTTTCTCAAAAAATCCGTATGTGGTGTGTCTATATTCTGAATAGCTTTGATGTAATAAAATTTTAAAAGTGCGAAGTTCTTTTGTAATCACCCTGTATAGTGCAACACCAGTTATGTATAAACAAATTTTTAATCCCTTTCCCCCCCCTCTTTAGTCGTATAATTCCTCCGGAAAAAAACCTTCCTAATGCTCACCCAATTTGTAAGCCGAAAATTCAAGTTTCTAGATCTTATGGTTTGGGCTGTGCGTTGATCACTTACTCAGTCAGTTTCTTCTTTTATATACAAGGTCTTTATAATTAAAGTTTCATTCTGACATGGCCATAATACTAAACTAAAAAACTACTAAACCAAAAGTTATAATACTTTGAAATGTGATAAATGAGGGTATGAGAAGTTCATACCGACCAAAAAAAATTAGTTCAAAAGGTCACCACCAGCATGGAATGGCGCTCTCTGCCAAATTCGTATACGAAATTAGACACGAAGACACAGGTGAACAAGTCTTTAATCGTTACTAAAATTAGTTACATTTTGAATGTGGCCTCCACCATTTACTGAAAGCAGGTTACGCCGGATTACTGCGTTCTCAGCTGTAGCTCGTAGCATATCAGGAGGAATATTGCATACCTGTCGGCATATCGCATCTTTCATTTCCTCCCAATTCCTGACTTTATCATCATAAACAGTTGCTCTGAGGTAACCCCAGAACCAGAAGTCACTGAGGTTGATATCTGATGGCCGGGATGGTCAAGAAAGGGGGAAGTTTCGGCCTATAATCCGATCATCTATGAAATGTTGCTGAAGTAACTGTTTGACACATGTAGTACTATGAGGTGGAGCCCCATCCTGCATAAAAATCGTTTTGTCTGAAATGCCACGTTGCTGAAGTTCTGGTATCACAAAACTTCTTAGCATCGACGCATGCGAGCAGCTGTCCCAGTGCTTGTCACGAGTCCATCTCTCGACTGCTCTTCAAAAAAATATGGTCGAATTATGACATTTGCTGTCATACCACACAACACGATAACTTTAAGAGAATGCAATGGAATTTGGTGGAGAACATGAGAGGGACTGGTGACCCAAATCCTGCAGTTATGGGTGTTGATTTCCCTATTCAGGTAAAAATGGGCCTCGTCTGTCCACAAAATGTTCCATGGCCAATGCTCGTGCACCTCCATCCGTGCAAAGAAAATCCAATGCGAGGCTTTCTCTATGAAGTAGGTCGTTAGGTTCGAGTTTGGACAAGGTGGATGCCTCCGCGGTTGCCTCAGAGACGGGTTGCCTCAGAGACGGGCTGGCTCAGAGGCGGGTTTCCTTCTTCGGCCAGTTGCTACCGATAACAATCCTGTGGCTTCAAACTTTGTTATCATCTTCTCAACTTTGTTATCATTACTCTGCGGTGTAATTAACCCCCTACGAGTATGTATTCGTCGAACGGTACGATAATGTTGCAAAGCCTGCCGTACCTTGGTATTGCAGTCATAATAACATTTATTCAGAAACGCATGGTCATGCCTGGTAACAGGCATTGTCTACTAGTAACAAATGAGGCGTACTAACAACGAGGCTCTCTCTTTTTTCTCTGAAAACCAAATGACTTGTAAAGCGATGTGCATATAACCACATAGCTAATCTGTGTCTTCGCGTCTGATTTCGTATACGAATACTGCATAGAGCGCTATTCCATGCTGAAAATTCGTTAGACGTATAAAAACCTTTAACGAAAAACAGTACCCACGAGACTGCAGCGCAGCCTTACTCATTTCAACACCATCGACAAACCCTGACCAAAAAAGAAAAAATGAGGCGTGTCACCACCCGACTTTCTTATACAGAAAAAAATAAACATCTGTCTAATTAATCTAATTCCGTTAGAAATTTTAAAAAAGTTACTTCAAATTAGCTTCTAAACCAACTTATTTCGTCTATACCATCTTATTTCGCAAAAGTATGGATTTTGACAAGGGTAAAACTGGTATTACCGTTTGGAATTTTCAAAAATTTTCTTAACCAAAGTTGTTTAAGAATGATATTGAAACATCTTTTACCCCATACAAAATTTTCATAAACTCAATGCTTAGGGAGATATTTCAAAATTTATATTTTGGCGCTGGAGTAAATTGATACTTCCGGTTGAACGATTCCACTGGAAAACTAATCAGACCTCCCGAAGAAGATTATAATCTTAAATTTAAAGTTTGGTCTCGATAGCTTTAGCCGTTTGGAATATATCGTGGACACACACACACACACATAGTGACACATAGACACAAACATTTTCCAGAAATCAGTTTTTCGTAATCAGGGGACCGTAAAACGTACAAATCAGTGAAAACCTGGAGGTCGAAATTTTTCATGATTACAATAATTTTCTATTCAATGTATACTATGTATAAGAAAGTAAAATGAGGTGTGATTGCCGCGACTTTCTTATACATAAATGTTCTAGTCCAAATACAGAAAAAAATAAAACAACTATCCAAAACGGTTACAAAATTTTGAAAAAGTTTGTGAATAAAAATTACTTCAAATTGATTCTAAACACTTTGGTATAGATTCCAAATTTTCCTATACCATCTTCTTTCGCTTATATTAGCAAAAAAAAACATGTTTTTGTCAAGAGTAGCACTGGTACTTACGATAAAATTTTGAAAAATTTTCTTTACAAAGGTTGTTTAAAATCAGCTTCTGAACACTTTTGTATACTTTACAAACTTTCCCAATCCGTCTTATTTCGTCTATATAAGATAAAAACTGGATTTTGAACAGGTATTTCCGTTTGGAAATTTGAAAATTCCTAATTAAAATTGTAATTGCAACGCCTTTTAATCCCTTCAAAATTTTAATAAACTCAATGGTTAACGAGATATTTTGAAATTTATATTTTGGCGCTGGAGTGAACTGATACTTCTGATTCAACGTTTCCACTGGAAAAGTAATCAGACCTGCCGAGGAAGATTACACTTTTAAGTATGAAGTTTGGTCTCGGTAGCTTTAGCCGTTTGGACGCTATCGTAGACACACACACGCAGACTGACACACAGACACACAGACAGACACACAGACTTTTCAAAAGCCACTTTTTCGTAATCTAGGAACCCTAAAACTTAAAGATTAGTGAAAATCTCCTGGTCGAAATTTTTCTTGATTACAATACTTATACTATGTATAAGAAAGTAAAATGGACTTTCATCAGATCAGAACTGGTACTTTCGTTTTTAATTTTGAAAAATTTTCTTAATGAAGGTTGTTTAAAATTAGCTTCTAAACACTTTTGTATATATTACAAATTTTCCTATTCCGTCTTATTTCGCCTAAGTTAGCAAAAAACTGGATTTTGACAAGAGTAGAACTAGTACCTCCGTTTGGATTTCTGAAAAATTTCCTCAACGAAAGTTGTTTAATATAGTAACCGTAAAACTTTTCGATCCTTTCAAAATTTTTATAAACGCAATGGTTAACGAGATATTTCAAAATTTATATTTTGGCGTTAGAGTAAACTGATACTTCTGGCTCACTAATTCCACTGAAAACTAATCAGACCTTCCAAGAAAGATTAAAATCTGAAATTTAAAGTTTGGTTTCGATAGCTTTAGCTGTGTGGACGCCATCGTGGACACACACACACACACACATACACATACGTTTCAAGGTCCCTAGATTACGAAAAACTGATTTCTGGAAAATGTCTGCGTGGCTGTTTTTCACTCTGTGTGTGTTTATCTACGATAGCGTCCAAATGGCTAAAGCTATCGTGACCAAACTTTAAATTTAAAATTATAATCTTCTTTGGGAGGTCTGATTAGTTTCCAGTGGAATCGGTGAACCGGATGTATCAGTTTACTCTAACGCTAAAATATAAATTTTGAAATATCTCGTTGACCATTGCGTTTATGAATATTTTGAAAGGATTGAAAAGTGTTATAATTACTATTTTAAACAACCTTCATTAAGAAAATTTTTCAAAATTGAAAACGGAAGTACCAGTTCTATTCTAGTAAAAGTCCATTCTACTTTATTATTCATAGTATAAGTATTGTAATCAAAAAAAATTTCGACCTCGAGATTTTCACTGATCTTCACGTTTTTTGGGGTCCTAGATTACGAAAAAGTGGTTTTTGGAAAATATCTGTGTCTGTCTGTGTGTCATTCTGTGTGTGTGTGTGTGTGTGTGTGTGTGTGTGTGTGTCTGTGTGTGTGTGTGTCTACGATAGCATCCAAACCGCTAAAGATATTGAGACCAAACTTTAAACTTCAGATTATAATCTTCCTCGGCAGATCTGATTAGTTTTCCAGAGGAATCGTTAAATCAGTTTACTCCAGCGTCAAAATATAAATTTTGTAATATCTCGTTAACTAATGCGTTTATGAAAATTTTGAAGGTACTAAACAGCGTTGTGTATGAAAAATTGTCAAAATCGCAAACGAAAGTACCAGTTCTACTCTTGACAAACTCCTGTTTTTTGCTAATATAGGCGAAAGAAGATGGTATAGGAAAATTTGAAATCTATACCGAAGTGTTTAGAAGCTAATTTGAAGTAAGTTTTATTCACAAACTTTTTCAAAATTTTATTGATCTAAAGATTTTAATTGATTAATTTTAAATTTAAATGTGGTTATTCTCCTTTTAATGGAGAAAAACCTAAAATTAGATATTAATAAAAACAAAAAAATAAAGTCAATAATCCTGAAAAACGATGAAGAAACTTGTGAGATGGAAGAAAACTTCAACGATGTAGTCTATTGAAGATGTTGTTGATAGAAATAAATTTAGTCTATTGAGGATGTAGATGAAGTCTTGTTATATTAAAGTTGGTGGTAGAAAACGATAATCTTGAAGGAAGTGTTGGTTTTGAAGAGGGTTTGCCAAATATTTTGGATAAAATTTATATAAAACGTTTTCGAGAATATTTCTCATAATCAGTAGGGTAAACCATTTAAGAAAACCACACATCAGATCGGAATAACACAAAAATCATTAGAAAAGATGTAAATTATAAAAAAGAATAATTAAAGAAACAATAAATACCATTACAAATAACAAAAATTTAGCCAAGCCATCAACAGAGGTAATCAATGGACACTACTTTTAACCAAGAAATACCCTAGTATACAATAGAAAACAATCATAACCAACAGTTACAACCAACTTAGCTTCATCATCTTTATACCAATTGTTTTTCTTATCAATTGTTAAATTTTTATTTCAACTGTTTTTTTTTCAAAATTGTCTTATCCTACTGATGAGTAATATTCTCGAAAACGGTTTATACAAATTTTATCCTGTTATGATTACTGATTTAAAAGTATAAAAATGAGTAGAGCGGAACACATGAACAACACGCAAGATTTATTCTTTCTGCTCTTTTAACAAAGAACATATACACAAAAAAATTGCTTATAACAATAGCACCATAATTGAAGATAGATGGCGCCTTGGTACACTGCTTGTCTTTTATTCTAACACTTCCTCCAAAGACAAACAGTCAGATCCCTGTGATACATTGTTCTGTACACCAATCCTTTCACGTAGCATATTAAAACGAACACGTTCAAGTGGTTTCGTCAATAAATCCGCCACTTGATTCTTTCCATCGATGTGTTCCAATTTAAGTTCACCATTCAAAATTTTTACCGAATTTCGATGTGCTTGGTTCTTTTGTGATACTCTGGATTTTTAGCCAATTTTACTGCACCAGCATTATCAACATAAAGTGCAGGTGGTAAGTCATGTTTCGGCATTTCAATTAGTTCAGACAATAGTCTTTTCAACTAAATCAGTTCCTTTGCTCCTTCACTTGCTGAAATTATTTCTGCTTCAGTAGTGGAGGTTGCCACCACTTTCTGCAACTGACTGGTCCAGGACACGGCTACATGAGCAAACTTTGCGACGACTCCAGTTGTCGAACGTCTTGTGATCTTATCACCTGCAAAGTTAGCATCGCTATAAACACTTAGTTTCTCTCCTTTTCTGTAAGTAATTCAATAGTCTTGTGTTCCTTTGAGGTACCGAAATATACGTTTAACTTAATTCCAGTCCCAGTTGGTCGACCTTTCCATAACACGGGCTGCTTTGTTCGCTGAAAAAGCTATACCTGGACGTGATACGGTAGCAAGGTACATAAGACAACCTACTGCTTCCCGATACGGAACCTTAGATGAAATCACCTCATCAGTGGTATTTTCTTCACAACCAATTGGTGTTGTGACTACATTTGATTTGGCAATTCCAAATCTTTCCTATATTTTTCTGGTGTAGTTCTCTTAGCTTAAAGTAATTGATCCATTTTCATTTTGTTGAATCTTCATGCCAAGAAAGTTTTTCAAAGAGCCGGTGAGTTGTATGAAATTCTACTTGGAGTTTTCTCAAGAAATCACTGATTCCTTGTTTGTCACTGCCAACTATCAGACCATCATCAACATAAATTGCAATGTAGAATCTTCGAAATTGCAATGGTTGAATTTTCGATAAAATAGACATGGATCAGCATTGCTATTTTGGAATCCAGACGTCTTCAAAAATGTAATGAAACGTTTGTTCCAGCAGCAAGGTGCTTGCTTGAGACCATATAGACTTCGTTTCAGTTTACACACTCGTCCCGTGCCATCCTCAAAACCTTCGGGTTGTTCTACATATACTTCCTCTTCAAGTACACCATTCAAGAAGGATGTTTTTATGTCAAACTGTTCCAAGTTCATATTTTCTGTAACAGCTAACAAAGTACGTATGGTATCATAGCATGCAACAGGACTCCATGCTTCTGAACGTACCCTTTTGTCACCAAGCGGGCCTTGTAACGAGTACAACCATTGTCTACAACTTTACGACGTAGTACCCAGCGATTCTTTAAAATTTTCACATTCTTCGGGCGTTCAACCAACACCCATGTGTTGTTTTCATTCAACGAATCCAATTCTTCATGAATAGCTTGCAACCACAACTCTTTTTCTCCAGATTGTAATACTTCTGAATACGAGTTTGGATCGTTGCAATTTTCAGTAGTAACTGCTTCTGCATACAATAAGTACTCATTTCTTTCCATCCATTGTGGTTTCTTACGTTAGCGTTTGGTTGTTACACCTTCTTCAACAGACTCGTCACTTTGCTTCTTTAGGTATTTGTCTTCTTCACCGATTGGTTCCATTTGCTCTTCACAATCATTTAGGTTTTGGCTTCCTCCAGAAGTAGACGTTGTGATTAATTCTTCATCTTCATTTAGGTCTTGATTCCCCTTATGGTTGTTTGCTTCTTCCAGTTTTACTTTTACTGTAGATGAACAACCAGACAAGCCGTCTTGTGAAGTCTCTTCTTTATATATTGCAAACTCTGCACCATTATTGCATTGTTTGCAGACCAGTTCAGGTTTGAACTTCACATTGTGGCTGAGGACTATTTTCTTTTGAGAAGGAATCCAAACTCTATATCCATCCTTGTCATTAACATATCCTACAAGGTATCCATAAACAGCTTTATCATCAAACTTTGAGCAGAAATTCTTATTTACATGAACGTAACATCTTGGGCCAAAGATTTTCAATCTTCCTGTTGGTCGTCCATACTACAACTCATAAGGGGCTTTATTTTCAACTGAAGATTTTCCAGTGCGGTTTAAAAGGTACACTGCTGTGTTACAAGCTTCAGCCCACAACACTTTTGGTAATTTACTTGGACTTAGCATGGAACGAGCTGCTTCTACGATGGTACGGTTCTCAAGCTCAGCTGCACCATTTTGCTTGGGTGTATAAGGTGGAGTAACGCAATGTTCTATTTCTTTGCTTGAGAGCAACTGCGTAATCCTTTTGTTATTAAACTCTTTACCTCCATTACATCTACATGAGTCTCTTAACTACATGTCCATTCGTTTCAGCTTCGTTCAGGAATTGTTTAAGCATATCGCTCACTTCACTTTTATGTTTTAAGAAGAAGATTCGACGAAATTTGCTGAAATCATCTTTGAAGCATACATAATAACGTGGATTCTACTTTCAGTGGTCCATTTACATCTGTATGGATTAATTCGCCGGTTACCGTTGATCGATTTCTTCGTTTTGTAAATGGAAGTCGATGCCTCTTTCCCAGTGCACATCCATCACAGAATCTTCCTGACAGTCTTTTACACTTATACCTATTTTCTTCAGTACGCTCTTCACGTGCTGTTTATTTTGATGACCAAATCTGTCATGATATACTTGTAACGTTTTATATGCTGTAACTAGATTTATTTGGACAGATTGGTTTGGCTTCACGACACGCATGTTGAGTACATACATGCCATTGCTTACATTTCCAGTCATTAGAATTTTTCCACTGACTTTGTCTTTAATTTTGACTCCTGTATTATCAATAGTTATACAGTATCCTCTTACCGTAGCTGGCTTTACAGAAAACAAATGAGCAGTTGAATTATGTACATACAAAACATTTTGCATTTCAGCATTGTGCCAACCTTTACCTTGACGTGTTTGGGTTCTAATTGTTCCTTTTCCATGAGCTTGCATACTCGTATTTTGTTTTCCCAGTGAAATCATTTCAGGAATGGCAAACTTTGTATAAGATGCAAAATATTGTTTATTTGAAGTGATATTCTTTGATTCACCACTATCACAGTACCATTTATCAACATCAGTACAGTTACTGGTTGAAGCACCCATGGCGTGTGTGAAAAATACTGTTTTATTATTCACTTGTTGATTAGTACTGCCCAATTTCTTTTGCGTACATTCTGCTGCCCAATGACCCAGTTGTTTACATTTGTTACAAGGAAACTTTTTCTTTGCACGTTCCAGTGTTTTCTTAGAATTTTCTTTACTGGATTGCTGCAGTGTTCTCCTTGGTTGACTTCGTGTAACGAATGCATTTGTTTCTGTCACATTCTGATCTCGCAGTTCGATTGTGCACAATTTTTCGATAAGGGGCTTCAAGCTTTGATTTTCTGATGGAATTGTGTCCCATAAATCTTTAAAATTATCATATTCCTTTCCTAAAGTCGACAAAATTCGGCCATTTAAAATTTTCTCAGACAGGGTATTTTCTTTATGTTGTGTCAGTTCATCATTGAAATCAACAAACAGCTTTTGTAATTTCGCAACGTGCGTACTGATGTCTTCGGAGTCATCCCGTTTAACTCGAAAAAAGGATTCTATTAACAAATGAAGAAAAAACGTTGTGTACTACTACGCTCAAATCGTGCTCGGAGTTTATCCCATATTTCTATTGCGTGGTTGCACGTTAACACGAGTTCAGCAACTTGTTTGTTAAGTGCACTTACTATTAGACTTGCTGCTTTCGCATCGTCCTTCTTCCACTCCAAATACAGCGTTTTTTCTTCGATTGTTGGCGTAGCGGGTAAATCAACACGTTGTTTTGTACCATCAATGATGTCTTCTAGTCCATAAGAACGCAACATTATGGACATGTGCCTCTTCCACTTTGCCCAATCGGCAGGACCCTCTAATTTATCCACGTTCACTTTGTACTCACAGCTGGCGGCCATATTGCTTATATCGTTCAACTTTTACGTGGTTAATCGAAAGCAATTTTCAAAGACACAGTTCAATTCGCCATGCGCAGTGAAGGATTCATATTTTCAGTTATTTTCCTTTATTCAAGCTGACTGGACCCATAACCTTTTATGATTACTGATTTAAAAGTATAAAAATGAGAAGAGCGGAACACATGAACAACAAGCTAGATTTATTCTCTCTGCTCTTCTAACAAAGAACATATACACAAAAAGATTGCTTAGAACAATAGCACCATTATTGAAGATAGATGGCGCCATGGTACACTGCTTGTCTTTTATTCCAACATATCCTAAATATTTGGATCACCCTCTTCAAAATTTTATCTGTATTTCAAAACCAACACTTCCTTCAAAATTATCGTTTTCTACTATGAACATTATCATCACAAGACTTCATCTACATCCTCAATAGACTACATTAATTTCTACTATAAACAACATCTTTAATAGACTACACAGTTTAAGTTTTCTTCCATCTCACAAGTTTCTTCATCGTTTTTCAAGATTGGTGACTATTTTTTTGTTGTTTTTAAATATTAATTTTACGATTTTCCTCATTAAAAGGAGACTAACCACATTTAAATTTAAAATTTTTCAAAATTAAGTAGCCAATTTGGACAGTTGTTTTATCACTTTCTTATACATAGTATACGGTACATAGTATCACAAGTATTGTGATCACGAAATATTTCGACCTCCAGATTTTCGCTGATCTTCACGTTTTAGGGTCCCTAGATTGTGAAAGAGTGATTTCTGGAAAATGTCTGTGTATCGGTGTGCATGTATGTCTGTGAGTGTGTGTCCACGATAGTGTCCAAACGGTTAAAGCTATCGAGACCAAACTTTAAACTGAAGATTATAATCTTCGTCCGAAGGTCTGATTAGTTTTCCAGTGGAATCGGTCGAACGGAAATATCACTATACTCCAGCGCCAAAATATAAATTTTGAAATATCTCGTTAAAAATTGCGTTTATAAAAATTTTGTATTGGGTAAAAAGTGTTTCAATTCAATTATAGGTAGTTTTTGTTAAGTAAACTTTTCAAAAATCTAAACAGAAGTACAAGTTTTATTCTTTTCAAAATCCAGTTTTTGGCTGATTCAGGTGAAATGAGACTGTATAGGAAAAATTCGGTGAGTATAAAAAAGTGGTTAGAAGCTAATTTGAAGTAACTTTTATTCAAAAACTTTTTCAAAATTTTGTAGCCATTTTGGACAGTCGTTTTATTTTTTTTCTGTATTTGGACTAGGACATTTATGTATGAGAAAAGTCGCGTGGGGACCACATCTCTATGTATGACCACAAGTTCTTTAATGTGTATGAACTTCCTATGCCCTGTTGTATAATATCACTAAGTGTTATAGTTTTTGGTCCAGTAGTGTGTTTTATAGCCATGTCAAAATCGAACATTAATTATAAAGACCTTGAATATAGATGATGTACAGACAACGGTTACAGTTTTATTAAGTTTATAGATAGAAGAAGAGTATCCAAACAAACATATATCTCATGATGTTGACAAATGAGAGAATTCATACTGCATCGGGTGTGGCGCAGGTTAAACTCACCCGCGTTCGGGAGTTAGGCAGAGGCTCTCGTTCGAAAAATAATCGACAGTCTTCCGGCTGTTATCTCGGAGCAATGCCTCCGAGAAGCCCCACCAGTGCACTCGCTATGCGCTTGGGGAAACGGTCAGGGGCAGCGCATGCCTTTACCCAGGAGGAGAAACTGGTAAAGCGACAACGGGATCGGGTGCTGTCAATCGGCACTTGGAACGTATTCTCCATGACAGGAAAGGAATGAGTTAGTGGAGGAAGCCAAACGGTATCGACTGGATATCATAGGTATTACCTCTACGAAACGTCCAGGTTCTGGAACTGTGGACTTAGAAGGAGGGTGGAAGCTTTTCTACTCTGGTGTCGACCCTAACATGACTGCCCAGGCGGGAGTGGGGATACTCACAAGTCTCCGGCTGGCAGATTATGTTGCAGATAAGACCCCCTTAGGTGGAAGACTGTGTTTCCTGAGGCTTCAGATAGGGAAACGGTCTCTTTCTCTATTCGTTGCATATGCTCCGAATGCAGTCACAGAGTATCCACTTTTTCTAGATGAAGTTGATGCTGCTCTTTGCAGGAGAGGGAGTGCAGATTCTGTCATCCTGATGGGCGACTTCAATGCACACGTAGGGGCTGATGACCAGACGTGGAGGGGCGTGATTGGAAGAAATGGTGACCCCGATTTAAATGCGAATGGGAGGTGCTTGTTGGATCTCTGTTGCAACAATGGATTTTTCATCACAAACACCTTCTTCCAGCACAGGGATGTCCATAAGTATACCTGGTACAGGGATGCAATGGACCAGAAGTCACTGATTGATTTTGTAAGTGTTTCAGTTGACTTATTCCGATCAGTGTTGATACTCGTGTGAGAAGAGCGGCAGAACTATCAACTGATCATCACCTTGTTGTCTGCACTTTGCGGTTCTCTTAATCCATGCCAACCAAGCGAAATACTAGGTTCAGACAAACTTGGCGCATCAAATGGGAGGCACTGGAGGATAGAGCTGTGAGAAAGACCTTTGCAGATAGCATATCTTCAAGTTTCAAAGAACTACCCAGTGATCATGGTACTGTTGAAGAGGAGTGGCAGTTGTTTAAAACTGCTGTGATTACTTCGGCTGCTGTGGTCGTAAGCGGCTGAGTGTGGCACAGGGCGGTGACAAAAGGACTACATGGTGGAACGGTGAAGTCCAAGAAGCTGTCAAGGCAAAGAAGAAAGCCTAATAGCTATGGCTTGCAAATAAGTCAAATTCGAGTCGAGTGCGGTACACTGAGGCGCGAAGAGCAGTAGAATGACAGTATCAAAAGCTGAAGCCAAGGCCTGGGAGAAGTTCGGGGAGGAATTGGAGGCAGACTATGGTACAGCAAACAAGGTGTCCTAGCAGAACGTGCGCCGCCTCCTTGGAAAGAAGTCTCTTTCATCACAAACTATTAGGAGTTCAGATGGGAGGCTTCTGAAAACGGAGGAGAGCGTATTGCATAGGTGGAAGTTATACTTTGCATCTCTTCTTAATCCGGTGACAACAACAACTGAGGCATACGAGGTGCACCTAGGAGCGGAGAATAGTCACGGTAGTATCACTGAAACAGAAGTCAGATGGGCAATTAAGTCCCTGAAGACTGGCAAAGCTGCAGGTGATGATGAAATCCGGTCCGAGATGTTAAAGGCCTTAAATCAGGATGGTATCCTGTGGCTGACTCGAGTGTGTCAGGTTGCTTGGATATCTGGACAGGCCCCTAAGCAATGGCAGACAGGAATTGTGATCCCTATCTTCAAAAAGGGAGATCAGAGAGATTGCAACAACTATCGAGGCATCTCTTTGCTCAGCATTCCTGGGAAAGTGTACACTATGTGTCTGGAGAAGAGAAGTCGGAAAATAGTCGACTCCAAACTGTCGGGGGAGCAGTGTGGTTTCCGACCTGGCCGAAGCACGACGGATCACATCTTTGCTCTAAGGCAAATCTTTGAGAAATCCTGGGAGTATGCAAAAGAGGTCTACGCTTGCTTTGTGGACCTCGAAAAAGCATACGACAGAGTTCCTCGGGAGAAGCTCTGGCAAGTGTTGCAAGAGTTATGAGTGGATGGGCAATTACTGGTTGCTATCATGTCTCTGTACGAAAGCTCTGAGATGTGTCCGGATAAATGGCATTAACTCAAGACCGTTCACCGTGGGTGTTAAACTACGCCAAGGGTGCGTATTGTCGCCCATCTTGTTCATTATCTTTATGGACTGGATAGACAGGGGCAGCCGAGGCGATCAGCGTGTTTGTGTGGGCGACTGCCTGGTGGAGAGGTTGCTCTTTGCGGACGACCTTGTCCTGCTTGGGTCTTCTCGCACGGACATTCAGCATGCAATAGACCGGTTTGCAGCCAAATGTGAAGAAGCCGGGATGAAGATCAGTGTGGCTAAAACCGAAGTTCTGGTTCTTTCAAGACAGCCTGCTCAGTGCGCTCTCCATGTTAGGGGAGCCTCATTGAGACAGGTGGAGGAGTTAAAGTATCTCGGGATTGCATTCACGAGTGATGGACGGCAGGAGAAAGAATTGGATGCTCGGATCGATGCAGCAAGCTGTGTCAGACGTGAACTGTGGCGATCCGTGGTAGCGAAACGAGAGCTGGGTAACAAAGCCAAGCTCTCCGTCTTCAAATCTATCTTTGTCCCCATTCCCACCTATGGTCATGAGGCTTGGGTAATGACCGAAAGAGTGCGATCGCGTGTACAAGCGGCCGAAATGAGATTCCTGAGAAGTGTGGCAGGAGTTACCCTACTAGATAGAGTGTACAGCAGCACATTAAGGGAATCTTTAGGTGTTGAGCCGCTACTTCTCCACATTGAGAGATCTCAGTTGCGCTGGTATGGCCACGTTATACGGATGCTGCAAACTAGTCTTCCTAGGCTGTTGTTATTTTCCAAGCCGGTGGGTAAGAGACCAAGGGGTCGGCCTAGAACCAGGTGGCTAGACTACATGGAGAATCTGGGTTTGAGTCGCTTGGATATTACCAGGGAGGACATGTGCCTGATGGCGGAAGATCGCAATCGCTGGAGAACCTCCATAGGGCTGCTGCCCCCGCGACCCTAACGGATAAGCGGGTTTGAAAAGTAAGTAAGTAAGTAAGTAAGTAAGTAAGTAAGTAAGTAAGTAAGTAAGTAAGTAAG
>JAHWFO010003801.1:283445-303596 GCA_023313115.1 Rhysida immarginata
ACTCCAACAGGAGTAGTTGAGAGAGGGATAAAACCAGATCAGACGACACTAACCTACTCGAGCCACAATGGCCCTACGAGTTGCCGCTGATTAGGGCCAGCAACATTACTACAGATTATTGTAATTCAAGATAGTGTAGTCTTATGCGTCTCTTCACGTGGACGCAAGTGGTTACACAGGCTGGAGAGACACATTCAAAAATCGTGCTCCGGATACTAAGGGGCAGTTCATTCCACAAGGTGAAGGTGTTAAAGGGAAAACATTTCGCACGGAAAGTCGAGGTCCTGATGGGAACCTCGAACAAAAATTTCCGTGTTAGCCGTGTACTATCGTCAAACTTAAACCAGTCTTTTATATACGAGACTGGGTGGTGTTCAGTTCGTAACGCATCAACGATTTCAGACGTCAAAGCAACCCTACTAATTGACATAACGGTCGGAAGTTTATGTCGAGTCTGTCCTGGACAGGTTAAAGGCGGTACGAATGATTTTGTTGTATGCAACAGTAAGCCGGTTTAGGTGGCCGAAGATGACGAGGACCAAAAGAGCGCTCCACAGGCGACACAGGGCACAATTACCGCAGAGATATAGTGGCAAATTTGGGAGTTAGAAAGAAACGATCTCAACCTTTTCACGAGAAAGGTCTTCCGGTGTAGACAAGTAATAAGAGAATCAATTAATTCGTTGAAACGAAGTTTGGAGTCAAATGGAATACCTAGAATCTTCAAGGGGGCAGAAGATGACACTTCCTTTGAAATAATCAGAACATTGGTTTTGGTCACATTAAGACTCAGTCCACGACTGGTATACCATTTAGACAAATAAGTGAGATCTTGCTGAAGACACTCGTTGATAGTTGCCTCCTCTTCCAAGCAGTAGGGGGCGAAGAGGAAATTGTCGTCAACATAGCTAAGTAGTTCTAACCTGAAACAATGGTTAAAAAGTGAAGCCGTGGAAACTGTAAAAAGAAGGGGGGCAAGACTCGATCCTTGAATGATTCCTCGTTTAGAAATTTTTGTTTTAGAGGAGTCATAGTCAATGGTGTTACTTCTATCCTGAAAGTAGTCGGCAAAAAGCTCCAGGTAGATATCAGGCACCTCCAAGGAGGCAAGGTCGTAAATAAGCTGAGCTCTTGAGATGGTATCAAAGGCCTTGGAGATGTCTGTTTGAGCGACAATAAATCTCCGGTCTTGGTCATAGGCCTTGACTGCCTCGTTGTAGATATATAACGGGTCCAGATAACTCTGTGGCCAGGCCTGCTCCCTTCTGTTATTCAGGTATTTTTGACCATATAAACTCAGTGAGACGATGAAAAACCACTTTTTCCACGATTTTGGTCATTGGAGACAAGACAGAAACCGGGCGATAATTAAAGATGTCCAAAGGGTCACCTTTTTTGTAAATACGATTGATACACGCAAGTTTTAAGGCTCGAGGAAATCTTCTTGTTTTAACAATTTTCAAGCGGAAGTAGTGTATCAAATTGTACCCTGTAGTATTAAGATTTTGCAACATTATGTCAGAGATTTTTAAAGGATAACACGTCCCCTTTATCTTGACCGTACGAATAAGCTTAAGAAGCTGCCTACCATAGGGAATTTCAGGATCAAGAGAGGAATTACTCGGTGGGACTGAAGATTTCATAATTTTCCCAGGGAGAGGTACATTGGTGGGGTTGTTGACCCAGTTCAAGTAATCGTCAAAGGCCTCGTACGCCAGTTTAGGCGGTTTAACAGTGCAGTTTTGACGTATCAGCTGCCAGATCCGGTTTGATTTGGCATACTGTAGCACTAATGCTCTTTTGGCGGCTCTTATACCTTTCTTAAAGGTTGAATTAGCTTGTTTGTACCGTTGGCGAGAATGTAGGTCCTGGGTGGAAGCAAAAATTCGATACGCCGTTTGCTTTTCTATCCATTTATTATGCAGATCACCATTCCACCATTTGTTACGTGGCTTAGCGGTCTTGTTCCTGATGGAGATTTGAAGCCTGGCAGATATAGCCGCTGAGGTTATCGTGTCGTCAAGGTATTTGAGGAGTACATTAACGTCCTCGACTGCGGTGAAATCATCAAAATTAATGTTATCCAATTTTCGGTGGAAAACTGCACGCTTAAAGTTGGTGAAATTGTAATAATTCAGGGAGGACTTGCGAGGCGATGTTTTCCCGTCGGGTAGAGCACAAAGCGACAGGGTGACCTGAAGGATCATATGGTCAAATTTAGGTACTGAAAAAAATGTTCAAGTTGCTGTGGCAAAGGTTGTTAGGAATATAGATATGGTCGATTAGAGTCGCAGTCGATTTGGTTATCCTAGTCGGACTAGTAACAATTTGATTGAGGCGGAGAGCCTCTGTGCTAGTTCTTAAGATTCGAAGATCTTGCGTCATTGTATTATAGTTAGTGTTAAAATCACCCAGTAAAACATTAACATGGGTTTCGTCTAGGTTGTTAATAAGCGTCGTGCAAGCGTCCATGGAAATATAAGAAGGTCGGTAAAGCAAGGTAAAAGTAATCCGATTTGATCCGCACAGGCACCTTATGGTTACATGTTCAAAACCATTATCACTATCGGAGCTTATTAACACCGAATTAATATTTTCGAGCACTAAAATCATAACTCCTCCACCTCTTGTTTGACGATCGGCTCTATAAATCTTGTAGCCCGGAATAGCTAAAACTGCGTTGTCACAATAAGAGGAGAGCCAGGTTTCCGTGACAAAGCAAAAATCACTCTGATTTATTTGGAGTATTGCCATCAGATCGTCTAATTTATTTATAATGGACCGGGCATTGAGGTATGTTAACTTGAACTTAGGTGGACTAGGCGATTTCATTATTCGGGGGCGTGGCATGCCTCCCTTTCAGTTCCGGATCACAATATTAGTCAGTGCTAAACGTGGGATTGGCTCCATAGAAAGGATGAATTGACACGCCTGTTGGCCATGTCGATTCCATTAACCCATCCTCAAACGAGATATCAAACACTCGTATGAAAACGTAGGGAGAAACGGAGCCTGAGCGGGTAATCCATCTGCCGCACTCCACAATGTTAAGGTTGTAGTTTCGGAGCAGTCCTGCCAGGATGTCACATGTGCAGTCCTCACTTACGTTTCCAATTCTTAATCGGATTGATCTACGATTTTTTACTGGATCAGTCTAGCCGCCTGAACCCCACCGTTGATCCATTTTTTTGGCGTTTGTTTGACAGAAGGATAATTAAAAAGTTGGTTTGCATTATGCTCTTCAGCCCTGCCATTCCGAACTTGCACGGTATGGCGAGGCTGTTCCTAGTGGGGTGTGCTCATTTGCTTTACTGGTTTTGTCTTAGTAAATTTGTCATACGAAAGACTAGTAGTCGGTTCCGGATCAAGTTCCTGTGTATTGTTAACTCCTAAGACATCGTCATGGTAGTTTGAATGTTCCTTGCGGCAGTCATTGGACGCGGGATTGGCCGATTTCCAAGTCCCGGTACTTGTTGAAGAAGTGGGACACTATTAACTTCGCTCTGATGGGAGCTATGTTCGTCTTTATTCGTAAAGATCATAGCTGTAAGTAGCTTATTAAGAGTTTCATTGGAAATTAGAATAAGATCACTAAGATTTTTCGTCATCGCATCTAGCATCTCTTGAAGCATCGTTCGTGTGGACTCCATAACTCCATTAATGATTGCAGTAATGAGATTGTTGTTAGTCACTCCGTCTTGATTAGGGCAAAAAGCTGGGATAATCTTATTGCTTTCCGCTATATCAGTGACATTCTTGTTTAAAATACTTAACTGTTGCATAATGTCTTTTTTATAGCGAGTTATGTGGTTGATTATCATGTTTTCCTCACCATCTGCAGGTGCGTCGACTTCTGATTTCATTTGTTGGTCACAGATGGCAGCACGTTCCTGAGCCATTACGGTAGTCGGCGAAGTTTCTATCGCCTTCACTGCCTGAACAAGTTCATCAATTTTACATAATAAAGCTTCTTTACTGCTTACATTTTTTGTGCCTCTTGCATTCCCTAGGCGTTCATTTACCATATTTCTTAAGTATTCCGTAATATTTCTCCAGGTGTAGTGGTCATCAAGCTCTTCAATCGAAGGCGATCTCACGAGCGCTGAGGTGGGCCCCGCCATTTTTTTTTTTTTTTTGAAATGTCACAATATTAAAACTGAATAAATAAATAAATTTATTTACATGACCAAATATAACATGACAAAAGAGAGAGTTGGTGCGCTATTACCCTGTCCTCACCTGGAGAGTGTTGCAGCTTGTGGTGGGGGAAGGTGGTCCTCTTTGTTGGGCTCTGCGATTGTAGACATTTTAAACTAATCCTCTCCAAATCAAATGGATAATATTGTCTGATAATAGAGATTATATTAGAACTCATGGTGAATATACTGAAAATATTATTTTTACATAATTTAGTGATCAGATTTCACACGAAAGCTGTGATTCTTTTCTTCGAACATTCACTCGTTCACTTGCTGTCGTCTTTGTTCACCGAACTTTCATAGTAAAATCGACAAAATCCATCAAACTTATGCTTAAAGGTGAATTTGTTGAACACTGTTTGATGATTGGTTAAAACGTCACAACGTGTTTCGGAGTTGACAGAATTAATAGAGGTCTCACATCAAAGTGGGAGAAAAAGAGGAGAGGGTAGTCTCTACTCGACAGAGCTTGTTCGTATAACAACACCGTCATAAAATAAACTCATTGATAAACAATATGTTAGTCTACTGGTGATGCAAAAGACCCCCCCTTCAACTTTGATATGGTTTCCACTAATGAGTTTCGAATTAACATCCAATCTTATAATAAAATTAATAAAATTGTAATAGTAAATAATGATGATTAAAGCTGTATAAAGATGAAGTCTTCCTAGCTTTAGTTGTAGAAATGGATGAGTTCAAGGCTCCATAATTAAACTATGATGGATTAGTATAAATTTAATGGTGAATTATTTAGAAATAAATTCTAAATTGAAGCAAAAAAGCTTTCAAAAAGTGCGACCCACATATTCCCCCCCCCCCCCTGGGAATAAAATTTGTTTTTCTGGTTGATAAATAATTTTCAAAACAAATCATTAGATGGGGATCTCTAAGATAACGCAACCCTGAATCATCTGAATCTTCCTGGACTGAAACTGCTAATAATATCTGATTTGAAGCCATTCTTGGGGGGGGGGGGGGTTCATGAATGCACACATTCTTAATCACCTGTTCCTATCACCAAGAGCACTTTAGTTGGTCCATCATCACCTGCACACAGCACTTTTTTACAGACAAACAGTTAAAGTTTCAACAAGAATCTTCTACAGGATTAAACACTACGTGGATGATAGAACAAGTTAATGTTCAATTTCAAGAATTACATAAAAGTGTCTCAACTGAGAATGATTTTGAAAACTGCAGATTAAACACATTAAGTCAAAAATAGTCAACTGGATTCTAAGCTAAAAGATAGGCAATCACTCTATCAAATTGTTCACACAAAGTAATAATGTATACTGATAATCATTAAGTAAATCATAACATTACTAAATAGATTACAAAAAGGGAATTATTATTTTCCTTTTAAATGATTTTACTCAAGAGGGTAATGCGCCTTTATTGATTACAATAGAACTACCATAAAGAAAAAAAAGTTTTCATTAAAGAGTCCATTTGATTTAATGCCTGAAACGTGCTGAAAAAATGGATGTAACACGTTCTGCCAAGATGAGCTAATGGTTTAAATTTTAACCAGACCCCAGTAAGTAAACCCAGCAAATAGACTAAAAATTGATCTAATTTGGTGAGGGATATAGGAATCTTAAAATGGAAATTATGGAAACGAATGAGTCCAGTTAGAATTTAAGTTATATGCTAACAAAAGAAAAAGTTATAAATTCAAGTACTCATAGTGTCTCAAACTGGTATTAGTACAAACTGAATAAATTACGCAATGGAGTGGTAGTACAGCCGTGATGGCTCGCAATGCACAGTTAACAGCCTAGATGCATGGCTGTGCAAATAAATATTCAGGTATGGAGAAAAAACAGCAGATTTTTTACCTTCCGAATGAATAGGCCTCGTGGCCAAGCCTAAACATAGAGAGACTGCAAACAAACGAGGGAAGGGTCGAAATCAAGATTGGCACCCATGAAACATGGGGACCACATCGGCAGACACATAATTTCAATAGTGGAGGTACTATCTTAAGGCCGAAGCAATTAGAAAAAAAACTAGCAAAGTGAATGGCCATCGTCAGCTGCACAAGAGAAATGGAGAAATGTAGTCGCAAGTCCAATGGGGAAAGAAGATGGTGAGAGAATGTACTACGCAATTAAAAATATAACACTGATTGTGCAACAATCAGACAGTACAACATCTCGCGAACGAGTTAATTAATTAAGAGGGAAATCGCCACGCGAGACCAAGAACAAAGTACCAGTCGACTTAATGAAGGTCAGTGACGTTTCACAGGTGTGCGCCAATTAAACAGCCGAATCTTTGAGCGCCATCATATTTGTAGGAGCTATGACATATGACAACAATCTCGTAATTGCATATGCTATATCTGGGCGTGTACATGTTGTAACGCTCCAGTTCTGGGCAACATACAGTATAATAAAAATTGGTGCTTTCTCGCTCGAAAGCTAGGCGCTAAACCAAAGAACTGACATTTAAATTGACTTTGTTAATTCGCAAACCACGATTAATCGTTAGACAAAAGAATTAAATACTCTATACGCTAGGTCTTCGAAATATAAAACTGTGCTTTAATCCTTTTAACACTAATCATACGCTTACATTTCTATATATTTTTTGCGTTTAATTTGTCTTCTCAAAGTCAATATTTTTAACATTTCTCTTTAACTCTATTTCTCTCGATGCAAGACTTCATTATATCCAATGTAAGTTGAGATCTATCCTTAACTCTATAGTCTTAGTGTTCTACATATTATCTTTTCTCCGGTAGATACAAGTTCGTAATACATATGTACAGGGAGGTCTGGATCGACCTTTTTGACACAGTTTTATTCGAAAATGAGAAAAAAAAACATATATGTTAGAATTTTTCTTAATGCTGAATATCCAAACAACATAATCATCAATATATCTTTAAATCATCTCTAGGATTATTCATTGTTCATTAAATAGTTCATTCAAAATTTACAGTGCCATGCAAAAATTTCTTTAATGACAAAGACATTCCACTAACAGTGATAATTACGACGTTCTTATCTACTCTCCAGGTAAGTGCGAAAATTTAAAACTCTAATATTTTTCTTGACTTTAAACATATCTCTTTTATATATTATCATTTATCTCTATAGGTTCTAATTCATATATTCTTGCCGCTCTCTAGGTTCTTAGTTACAATGTAATCGACAGCACGCCATTTTGGTCTTAGGTAAGGTCAGTCGATGGGGGATTAAGGTAAGTCAGAAGGGGGGAGAGACGTATACTAGGGGATCAGGTTAATACGATTTGTATGAGGTAGGATCGTCGATTTAAATACCTAATTTTCATAGTTACCTTTTAGGTGATAATCGATGGGATTACTGAAGAATTTCCTCGAATGGTGCTTTTGCCAAGATTTTCGAAAACATCTTTAGGTTTCCGCGTTGCTTCTGAAGTAATTGTTTGATTTCTGCCTTTCTAAATTCCAAGCGCTGACATTGTGGGCTGGCTATCTTCAAATCTGTTCTAAACCAAAAGAGCATGGCAGAGTGTTCTCAATTAAAATGTTTTGGCCAAAAATAACTGCTACCTTACCGGATTCGTAATTGAAACATTGGTCTTAGGTAAATTAACATCCTGGCGTGGCCTTCAGAACGATAATCCATTAGGTCGTTTCCTCTTTCGCTCACGTTCCACAGAACTTAGTTTCTGGGTTAGGGTTGCCTTATAATCTCATTTTTCGTTAATTATCTAATTTAGAATTCAAACAATTTAAATTCCATGAGGCTAAACGCTCTCGGCGTTGACTGGGTACGCGATACATATTGACTCCTTTATTTTGAGTCCTCTACATTCCGGAAGACAATGTCTTGAAAAACGCGGCTTCCTTCTCGTCCGACGTCATTTGCTCCTTCAGCCTCTACCCACTTCAAGTCCCCTAAAAAAACTACACTTTACATTCCTTCTAACAAAGCTAACAAGGTTCATCATTCATGTGTCTATTGTCATCGAGAGAAACAATCGCTTAGATTGCTTTGATTTGTCTTAATAATAGACTTGTAGATTTTATATTTTCGGTAATCATTTCCTTTTTAATTAAATGATATTCAATTTCTCATTTTTTTTCTTTTCCGCAGATTGAAGAACAGCAAACTTCAAAGTCGTGACACCTCTGATTCTCGAAGTTCTCTGAAATTCACCAAAAGTTCATTCCCTATAGGACATCGTCATGACTTACGGAAAAGATCATTTCGAAAAAAAAAACAACGACAAAAATTCCGCGCGCGCACGAAAATTTTTGTGGGTGTTAAAATGTTATAATGTACAATAATAATCCCAAAAGAGATTGGTAAATAGTTGTGTTGGTTGGTTGCGATCATTCTGCTTCATCCAAATTTAAGTGTGGGTTGAGTGGAATGCTCCTGGGCCCGGCATTCTGCAGCTGGCACTCTTGGACGACTTCCTGAAAGTAGTGGGCCTGAGACAATCGTACGGATTTACCATCATGGCTCACTCGCATGCCCAAAATTTGAGGAACACCTCCGAGTTTCACCAACTCGATATCACGTCGTAAAATATCTACTATTAAAGTTAGGCGTTGAACTTCATTAGTGGCAGCGACAATGTCATTCACATACATGGCGAGGAGGATAGAACATCAGTCGTCATCATAGATGAAGAGGCTATCATCTGCTCGTGAAAAGCGTGAAGTCCGGATGAAGGAGGAGTCCATATGCCACTTTGCTTTAGTCCATATGGAGAGTCGAGAAGTTTGCACACTTCGTTTGCACGGACTGATAGTCTTTTGGGTGGCAAGATTCACGTTAGGAGAGTACAAACCAGCTAGTTGCTTTTCCACCTTCTGTTTAAGTCTTTTGGGATCGTCGCAACACTAAACATAGGGGGCGAGTAAGCTGATGGGGGAAGCCACAAGATTGATCTTTCTGTTGAGGTTTTTCCAAGGATGGCACAGGTGAAGCTTGAGGTGTAGAAATTGAGATCTCATTCACTTGGGATGATGACTCTTGAAGAATCTATTCGAGGGATGAAATGGAAACTGGTGAGAAACCTCTTTTTACAAAAAATGCGGACCTAGGAGAAATACTCCCAAGGAAACACGTTGGAAAAAAACACTATAAAAAGTACAAATACAAATTTGTATAAAATTACATATTAGACAAAAGACTCTCTCTGTTAGTTCTGTATCATCATTTTCGGGGACTTTCAACGAGAAGACTTCGTAAGGAAGTTGCGGCATTAAGAGAATCGTGAACAGCGGTTCGTGAAAAGCAGTCATTTCAGGGAATGTATGATGAACGAAACGTACAGACCGAGCATGAAGCAGCTTGGATTCCTCAAGTGAATAGATGAGGTACCCTGGAGGCGATGCTGAGTATCCCATTAAGATCCTACTTTTCTCATTCTCTTGGAGCTTGGATCGTTGCGATTTGGATGCTCGATATTTGAAATTGGATCTTTCTCCAGACCATAACTCTTTCAGCAGCAACGTTTGTCGTGTTCTTGGCAAAGAGTTCAAGTTATACGCTGCCATTGCCACTATAAAATCCCAATACCAGTGGGAAAGGTTCGAAGAGGCAAGCAGTACTCTCATTCCATCACAAATAAAGTGGGCTGCCCTTTCTGCAACATCCTTTGACTAGGCGTTCTCTGCTATGGTAAACTGTTTTGTTAACACCTCTGAAGCACAAAATTCAGCTAACTTGTTGTTGGTGAATTCCGTGCCGTTGTCAGATCTGATCTGCATCAGTCGGTTTCTCGTCGTTTGATCTAAATGTTTGATTAAGTTTATCAAAGCTTGCGGAACCTCTGCCTTAGTAGATACATAGTAAACGAATGTCTTGCGGCTATAACCGTCCACAGCGATGAAAAGTTATTTATGGCTGTAAGCAGAGGTAACTAGCATCAGACCGATCATGTCCACGTGAAGGAGATACAAAGGGCGGGTAGACTGTTGGCGTCGAACAGTTTTAAGAGGTGCATTGGTCATCTCTGCCTCTAGACATGGAATACATGGTGCGATTTCAGAGAGAATTGGAAAGTTCTCTAGACCATGAATACTGCTATGTTTCATTGCTTTGGCAATCTTCTTACTCTACGGATACCCTAAGGCACTATGGACATCCACATAAGAAACTACGGGGGAATGAACGGGATGCGTCATTTGGCAAACTGGTGGAATTAGATATAACACTGGCAGGACCAAAAGACAAAGTATATCCCTGCTTAATAAATCAACTCATCGAAACAAAGGTTAAATCGCCCATAGGGAGCATAAAACGCATTATGTAAAGTCAAAACTGACCTAGTGGATAAAGAGACTCTTGCGATTTTTATACTAGTCATGGTAATGGATAGATGTAAAGAAACTTTAGTCTTTAATATCATAGAAGGAGCCTCCAGTATCCAATATCTATTCTTGTTTTGGGAGAACAACGTAGTTTGATGCAGGTTTCTGTTCTTTGGCTTTGCCATCGCGCTTGCGAGTTTTACGTTTACTAAGTGGGGCGTGCATGTTAGGTGGAGGTGGCCACTAGGGAACGCGAACTTTGGAAGTTACGGACGCTGGTAAAAATCGCTTAGAAGGGCAAACAGACCTCACATGTCCTCGGCCACCACGAATGTAACAGGTTACTTCTGAGCGCTATTGGGTACCAGGGGGAGAAGGTGGCACCCGAGCAGGTGTTGTAGTGATGCAAGAGGCCACGCCAGATGAGCTTTCACATGATTTATCTTTGAACACAATGCTCAACTGGCTATGAAAACCTTCGAGAGTCATGTTAGGGTTATTGTGCACTGAGAGCCTTAAAGGCGTATAAGATGAAGGCAAACCAGCTACCATATTATCAATTTACGTCTTTTCATCTATGGGTAATGATCAACACCTCCCTCCAAGCAGATTTGCAATGCACGTGCTACGTATGCACTGTGATCATCTCACAACTTCGGCCTGAGTCACAGAATTGGGTTAGGCATAGTGACGCCGATTGATGGCTTCCCATATGGAAAACGGGTTGTCATCCTGAAACATGACTACAATATCATCATCCACCATGCTTGACAAATAATATCTTACACGTTGCCATTCTTTTGAAACAGTGGATCTGTCAGGATCCGAAGTCGACAAGGAAAATTAGCGTGTACATATCTGTCTAATCCTTTGATTACAGAAACGATAATATACGACATTTCCATTAGTGAAAGTTAGCTCTGGTTAACTTAGGGCTTGACCGACTGTCATCAAAGAAAGACTCAGCAATAGGTGGACACAAAATAAATTCTCATTCCACCAACCATACTCTGCTACCAGTGATGAGGTGTATAGAAATCTTAAAGTGGAATTTATGGATAGGAATGGCTCGAAACACACTTTAATAGTAAACAATAAAATGCTTTATTAAAGACAGTAAATAAAAACTAGAACATAAAACATATCCTATGGTTAAACAAGGTAGAAGATAAGTTATATTGTGACATTCCATGTCAGTAAGTGTCACATGGGTCCGGCGGAGAACGTGTAGGAGTTTATTTGATCCTTTTTTCTTTTATATAAAAACTTTTGTTTGAATCTTTTCTCTCTTTGTTTCTCTCAAAAATGTTGATTAATTTAGATAATTCTTCTTTTTTGTACATAATTTTAATTAGTGAAAAATAACATTTTATATTTTAGAGGTTTAACTATATTCAGTTTTAAAGGCTCTTGTTTTCTTTTAAATAATTGTTGACGATTGCTGTTGCAACGATGTCCGTGCAACAGGAATCGCTATTGTTGCTGAGAAGGCATTGTTGTTTTGAGATTTTTTCGGAGAAGCTGTGCGATCTCAATTTTCTTTTATTATTATCGTTGTTTTTCTATTTCTGGAGATATTAAATTTTTTTTTTTGGCTGCGAGCAACCGTTGGAAACTGACATAGGTAGAGGAAAATTGGGGAACCGGAAAGTTCGAGTGCTGCAGTTAATTTATGCTCGCTGCATGAAGCGAAATGCTTCAATTATTAAACTGCAAAAAATATTAGCTACAGTTATAATAGAAATGAAAGTAATCCAGATCCGATAGAATACCGACGCTAAACAGCCCGTTTGGCCGTTACGTTCGATCGGGGATCGAGGTTCCACACATCATCGAAGACAACGAGTAATGTGGATGACATTTTTGGTGAGTTCGTTTTATGTTGTGGGTTCACGGGATTTTATCGATTAATTGCAAAGATACAGTAAAACTTTAAGTAGCAAAGGATAAAGTGAATAAGTTTCTTCCAAAAAGTACAATTGTTAGTGTAGCTCAGAGACCGTCATAAGATTGGCAAGAACTGCGTAAAAAAATGAATATTGGGGAAACGTTGTAATGGAATATTGGGGAATATTGAGTTCACATTGTTATGATCAAGATAAAATGCTATGCTATGAATTAAAATAGAAAATGCATATTAGTATTTACTTGAGATTTATGCTTAATGTTATGTTAAAGTCAGATGGCTGCAACTAAGCTATAGATCAGTCGTAAACAGGAGTTCTTGATCCGAATCGTATTTTTTTGGGAAGTTGCACATTTTGTCCGCGCGGCAGTGTCTCATGCTCTCATTGAGTAAACGTTGCCGATCACGACCACCAGACAATGAGTAACGTGTGTAATGCTAGCTCATTGAGTAACAAGCACATCGGAGTGCGAGCAAGAGGTTACTGCGGGCCTCCTCTTATGCGATGCGTAAATAAAAGGTCCGTACGATACTTGTGTGAGTTGATTCTATGTGTACAATAAGCACTACCGATGTGTAAGTGAAAGTAAAGTAGAGTAGCGTCATCCCTATACAAGGATCAACCTATACAACTGAGATGTGCCTAAACTATTGCACAGAGTCCTTAGTTACGTAATCTGCCGACTGGTGTTGTTAATGCGCTTATTATGATTGATAATAAGAGTTAAATAAGAAATATTAGCTCAGAGAGGGCCCTCTGCTGAAGTTAGTTTCTTTAAAAATTATCCATGAGCAGTACCATTGACACACGTCTAACTAATCATATGTAAATTACCCTAATTTGAATATTAGGTGGTTTATGGGGAATAAAGAGAGAATATTTAATTAATTGATCAGGTGCAGGATTTTTTTTGTAAATTCTAAGAATCACAACTCGAAAGTATCAGTCCCGAACCCTTGACACACGTTCCACCCGATACTAGTTTTTTTTATATATAGCGGAGAAAGTGGGTCACATAATGGCGCCCGGATAGATACTCATAATTCGGAATTGCCGGACTATCAAGATTGTGAATTCTTTTTGCTGTTTTGGGGAAAATTGAGCCAATTTTTTTTGGTTTAATTACAAGTGGAGTTCGGTGGATATATTAGAAGGAATATAAGTTAGCATCATGCCGAGGGAAGGTGGTAATTCTAGGCAGGGAGGTTATGCTGTGGCAGCAGGTGCTCCACCCAAATTAGCTGGGTATACGGGAGCGGTTCCTACATTCGCTGGAGAAGATGGAGGAATTACAATATCCGCTTTTGTGGCTACTGTGGAGGATATGGCCAAGATCGAGCATTGCCGATAAGGTTAAACTTATAGTGTCTGATCAAAACTGAAGGTTAATGCAGCTAGAAGGGCTGCTGATCATGAACTCTTTGAATTCAAATATTTGGACGCACGAAAGTCTCGCAGGACTACAGCAAAGATTTGCACGATGCAGTACAACGGCCAAATGAGTCGGTTACTTCATTTGCTGATAGATTATAAATAGCGATGGAGAGATGTGTGAGAGCTAATCCCAGATGGGTAGCTACTAGGGACGACATGTTATTACAATGTTTCAGTAGTAGCTGTCTAGTTGTATATAAGAGGATCCTTCTAGCCTAAGACCCTAAAACATTCCGCGAGGCAATCACTGTGGAATTTATCCATTCGTTTACGATTATTAACATAATACAGTAGGCTTCAAAATTTATAAATGCAGGTTTCTTTACAATTTTATATGTTTAATACACTTGTTCATCTTCAAGCGAAACCAGATCATAGTTCTCTCAAATCGGAAGAAATTGAGAAGAGAAGCAAAAGCATTTCCAATGTAGTGGAAGCAGGAGATGCACAGAGGGATGCACAGAGGCATTTCCCAATAAAACTACTGGAAAGGTCAATCGAGAAACTGAATCTCGCAAGACTCAAAGTCCTCCCTGTGCCTGTGAGGAGAAACTGAGACGGTTGGAGGAGGCAATGTCTCACCTAAAAACTGAAACCTCATCGAAAACTGTGGTTGGAAAAGGCTGTTTCTGTTTTGGACAATCCGGACATTATGCCCCCAACAGGCGTCAAAGGCGTGCGATATTAACATAGGGGTCCCCATGGATGAGCCTTTGGTGATGCATTGAGTCGATGGCAGCCTCTGTGTCACTAAGGTGGATTTACAGCGTCATCCTGTATCTATGCTAATTGACACGAGTTCCCAGATGTCAGTGGTGGATTTGGAGATCTGTAGGCAGATCTCTAAGGCCCGTTTGCATCCGATAAATATGACCATTAGAGGTGTAGGAGGTAGCTGCCTCACCCTGGATCAAGGAACCATTCTGGAGGTCAGTTTACAGGGGCGATATATAGGGCCTAGAAATTTCATGCTGCACACGTTCAAGGATCGCCCATATGATGGGATATTAGGAATGGACATGTTGCAAAGGCTGAAATTCCAGTGTGCGGCCACTATGACTGTCTGTTCTACATATGTCGTACCACCAGTGGCAGCGGGAGCCAGTGCAGAGCATCAGACAGTTCCAACTCCACATCAATTGTCTGCTCAAGAAAGATGTAATAGAACATATGGTCCAGAACTGATGTGTAATGATACACCTAGCTAAGAACAGCCACTGGTGATGGAGAGGGTACAAGGAATCCCTCGGAGAAGCGGGGGGAGCGGAGACAAACATGCTGGCTCGGGCCGTTTTTGGTAAGGGCCCGTGATAATCAAGGTTGGGTTCAGGTGGTTGGGGTAAAATTCGGCGATGTGCGTTGGGTTAGGAAATCGCAAGCCTGGTATTGCATGGATGCTGGTTGGGGTTGGAATAGACATAGTCATAGACATAGACATAGATGAGTCCGATAGTGCAGGATGGTAATTGGCTGGGCACTATCGAATCATCAAATGCATTGACAATGAGTAATACAATGGTTGCTGAAGGGGGAATAACTGAAACTGGGATAGTGACTGTGGAAACAGGGATAAAGACTGAGGAGGTGCCATTCAGTGATTCGATTAGAACCACGATGATGGAAGTTGATTGTAAGAATGAAACAGAAGAAAGAGTGCATGGGGAGAAAGGAATGGTTAGGGAACTGGAAAATAAGGAGCGTAAGGGAGTGGGCAAGAAAAAACAGCGTCTTGAAGGAGAAGGAAGGTACAATCAGCGAAAAATGCGCACATAGTAAGAATAAGAAATTGCAAGATGGAGCAAAACATCGCCCCACCAATAATAAACAGAATAACACAACTACTAAGATGGTGGCGGTATCGTCCATCGATTACCATAAGGCAATGCCTCATATAGGGCAATTGACTACTACATTAGCTCAATTATGCGGTGATGATCAGAAATATGGAGGGGATATAGATAATTCAGGTTCTGATGGTAGCGAGATAGAAGACGGTCTTGCATCGTTTTTAAATAGCGATGGAAGACGAATAGGGTTCTGCGATCTCGAGTTGTAGGGGAGTCTTGATCATTTTAAGGATATGTTCAAATGTTCCTTTTCTTTTGTTTCGTCGGGCGTATGCGACATTTCATGTCAGTGAGTGTCACATGGGTCCGGCGGAGAAAGTGTAGGGGTTTATTTGGTACTTTTTCTTTTGAATAAAAACTTTTGTTTAAATCTTTTCTCTCTTTGTTTCTCTCGAAAATGTTGAATAATTTAGATATTTCTTTTTTTGTACATAATTTTAAATTGTGGAAAATAATTTTCTGTACATAATTTTTTGTACGTAATTTTATATTTTAGAAGTTTAACTATATTCAGTTTAAAAGGCTCTTGTTTTCTTTTAAATAATTGCTGACGATTGCTGTTGCAACGATGTTTGTGCAACAGGAATCGCCATTATTGCTGCGAAGGCATTGTTGTTTTGAGATATTTTTGGAAAAGCTGTGCGATCTCAGTTTTCTTTTATTATTATTGTTGCTTTTCTGTTTTCAGAGATATTTAATATTCTATTTTTGGTTGCGAGCAATGGTTGGAGACCGACATGGGTAGAGGAAAATTGGTGGGAATGCCGGAAAGTTCGAGTGCTAGTGTTAATTTATGCTCGCTGCATGAAGCGAAATGCTTCCATCATTAAACTGTACAAAATACTAGTTACAGTTTTAATTGAAATAAAAGTAATCTAGATCTGATAGAACACCGACGCTAAACAGCCCGTTTGGTCGTTACGTTCGATCGGAGATCGAGGTTCCACGCATCAACAAGGACAACGAGCAATGTAGATGACATTTTTGGTGAGTTCGTTTCATGTTGTGGGTTCACGGGATTTTATCGATTCATTACAAAGATACAGTTAAACTTTATGTAGCAAAGGATAAAGTGAATAAGTTTCTTCCAAAGAGTACAGTTGTTAGTGTAGCTCAGAGAGCATCATAGGATTGGCAAGAACTGCGTGAAAAATGAACATTGGAGAAACGTTATAATGAGTTCACATTGTTATGATCAAGATAAAATGCTATGCTATGAATTAAATTAGAAAATGCATATTAGTATTTACTTGAGATTTATGCTTAATGTTATGTTAAAGTCAGATGGCTGCAACTAAGCTATAGATCAGTCGTAAACAGGAGTTCTTGATCCGAATCGTATTTTTTGGGGGAAGTTGCACATTTTAATTGCGTGGCAGTGTCTCATGCTCTCATTGAGTAAACGTTGCCAATCACGACCACCGGAGTGCATTTACTGCTACCTCATTGAGTTACAAACACATCGGAGTGCAGACAAGAGGTTACTGCGGGCCTCCTCTTATGCGATGCGTAAATAAAAGGTCCGAACGACGCTTGTGTGCGTTGAGTCTATGTGAACAATAGCAGTAGATTATCATTATCAATAATAACAGTAGATTATTATTATTAATAATAACAGTAGATTATTATTATCAATTAATTCTTAACTCTTATTATCAATCTAAATAAGCGCATTAACAACACCAATCGTCAAATTACGCAACTAAGGACTCTGTGCAATAGTTTAGGCACATCTCAGTTGTATAGGTTGATCCTTGCATAGGGATGACGCTACTCTATTTTACTTTCACTTACACATCGGTAGTGCTTATTAGTAGATAAAGACTTGATCGGGTCCGAATGGAATGTGGAGTGGGTGATTTCAAAGGCTGCCGACACTTTATCTCTTGTTCTCAGCCTGCTCTAGAATGCGCTAGGGTCCCGTGGGACCCTGTCCCTTGTTTCCTGCCCCCGGGCTTTTTGACTGGGTGTGTCTCTGCTTTTCTAAAGCATTACCTTTTTTGGTCATGCTCTGGCCCTCTGGTGTGGATTTTTGAGGGTTTGTTCTTTTGGGTGTGGTTCTTGTTTTGGTTGTTGTCACTCTGTTTTGGTGTTGGCCCACCTGTTTTGGGCGTTAGTCCTTGTTTCGGTTATGGGCGTTGGTCCTTTTTTGGGCGTTTGCTCTTTTTTGGGCGTAGTCATGTTTTGGGTGTGGTCATTTATGGTCTCTTGGGTGTGGTTTTATTTACCTTTGATTTCATTTTAATCAGGTTTTCAACTGTGGGTGTGGTCACACAGCTGGCTGATGATCTTTTCTTGAATAATCACGTGATGGCAGCCATGGTCAGGTAGCCTAAGGCTGAAATGAAATTAATTTCATAATCAGAGGATTATGAAATTGATCACCAGCACCAGTGTGGCAGATAAGATGGGTCCTGATGCTTTCAGCAAAATCCACTTAGGTGATTCTGTAAACATTTGTTCATTTCCTTAAATACCCACCTAAATGGGTAGGGGCTGGTATACTGGCATCTCAAATTGATTGCCTAATTACTAAATAAGTATTGTTTTTCGGGAAACCAATTTTTTCAAAGCTCTTTTACAGTTTCTTCTAAATAAAACTATTGCTGTTTCAAGGTGTATTGTTTTGTTTTTAATTTTCAACTAATTGCTACATTGTTTCAATTGACAAGTGTGCATCTGAGTAGGAACTGAACTCTCATATACCAGTTTATAAATAAATAAATAAATAGAGATGCGTTCTTTACATAACTTAATTTAAATTTTGGTCATGGATGATGCATTTTCTAACCACGCTAATGCTGCCAGTTTTGGTGGGGTGAAAGGTTTAGCTAAACAAACAAATCATTCTGAAAAAGAGACACGTGAATGGTTAAGGGGTGTGAGAGCTTATACACAGCATACACCGGTGCGTCATCATTACCCATGTAATCGCATGCGTGTTTATGCGCCATTTGAGCAATTTCATGTGGAATTGGTTGATCTAACCAGTCTGTCAAAACAGAACGATGGTTATAAATTTCTACTTAGCTGCATGGATGTTTTCTCACGCTATGCTTGGGTCATTCCTCTAAAAACGAAGAAGGGGCTTGAACTTCAGACAGCCTTTTAAAAAATTTTCACACTCAACAGTGTTCCTGTAAAACTGAACAGCGATAATGGGAAAGAGTTTTTAAACAAGCATGTTCAAGATTACTTTAAAGAACTCGACATCGATTTCTTCACCACAGAATCCGATTTGAAAGCTATGACGATCGAACAATTCAATTGTACATTAAAAACGAGGATGTTTAGGTTATTTACATTTACCAACACACACAGATACATCGATGTCTTACCTGATCTCGAGTTAAGCTACAACCACCGCAATCACAGAACCCTGGGTATGGTGCCAGCTGATGTCAATGAACGAAATGCCCCAGCTCTATAGTTGAAACAACAGAGTTATTATACAGCAGTAACAAAAACAAATCCAAGGTTGCAAATTGGAGATTGCGTATGTAAAAACATATTTGATAAAGGCTATCTTCCAAACTGGACCGAAGAGGTGTTTTAGGTTACAAAAATCATTTATACAAAAACCTGTTGTGTAAAAAATTAAAGATTACGATGGCAGCGAGATCTCAGGTGTATTCTACGATCAGGAGTTACAAAAGGTGAAAAAGCCTGAAGTTCTTAACATTGAACAGATTATTCGCTGGCGCACGAGGCGCGGTGTTCGCGAAGCTATTGTAAAATGGCAAGGTTACCCTGCTAGCATGAACAGCTGGGTATGAGAGATGGATCTTTTAAATGCTTGACAAGTGGCGATTGAGAACAGTTGGGTCTGAGTACAGCCATCGTGTATGAAGACACTGATGTTTATGTTATGTTACCATCAAACACAGCTACTGGTGAACAAATTCATTCTAATACAACAGCTCATTTTATTACAAGACTGCCGAGGACGCTACGTTTCCCTGGGCGATGGGAGGTTGGTTTATTAGAAACACATTTCCAGCCCTCTTGAAGAACATTACGACTGTAAACAACACTTTCGAAATAGGTTTCAAGGATGATCTCATAGATAAACAAATCAATTTCAATATTGTTTCACCAGTAAGAATTCCGACACTCCAGTCTTTCATAATCGAAGTTGAATTGGTGTTACAAGCCTATTTGAAAGATGTTCTCTTTTAACATAACACTTCTTTAGACCAAAACGTCACCATGAGTTTTCCTCCGAATGTCGGGATTCGCTTTAACACTCCCGAGTTCTGTAAGGTGTTCAATGTTTCGCAAAATATTTTCTACAAGGAACGTTTCTCTCTAACTCCCTAGGTATCCCAAGTCGGCCCCTCTATAGCAAAAAATTGTTGAATTTAGGAGTACCAAATTGCAAAGTAGGGTAGCCGCTATTGATTTTCTAAAAGATAGTTTTAGAATGCGGGTATTGAGAAAAGATGGTTAATTATCTTGTATTGTTACGGGGTCCTCAACACAGTTCATTGAATTCCCAG
>JAHWFO010003801.1:325997-345669 GCA_023313115.1 Rhysida immarginata
TGCTACTAAACCAAAAACAATTATCATTTTTTTCTCATGATATTCACTCATTACATGTTATTACGAGTCGTTTGATATAATAAATGCCATATCTTAGCATTGAAAGATCCAATGGTTTCATAGGGCACCATTAGGGCACGTGCTACTAAACCAATAACTATGATCATTATTTACACGTGATTTTCACTCATGGCACGTTAATATGAGTCGTTTGATATATTACATGCCATATCTTAGCATTGAAAGTTCCAAGGTTACCTTATGGTATCATAGGGCACCATTAGGGCACGTGCTACAAAACCAATTGCCACTATCATTATTTACTCATTATATTCACTCATTGCGGTACACTGGGGCGCGAAAAGCAGCAGCAAAGACAGTATCAACAGCTAAAGCCAAGGCCTGGGAGAAGTTCGGGGAGAAATTGGAGGCAGACTATGGTTCGGCAAACAAGGTGTTCTGGCAGACCGTGCGCCGCCTCCGTGGAAAGAAGTCTCATTCATCACAAACTATTAAGAGTTCAGACGGGAGGCTTCTGAAAACGGAGGAGAGCGTATTGCATAGGTGGAAGGAATACTTTGCATCACTTCTTAATCCGGTGACAACAACAACTGAGGCATACGAGGTGCACCTTGGAGCGGAGAATAGTCACGGTAGTATCACTGAAACAGAAGTCAGATGGGCAATTAACTCCCTGAAGACTGGCAAAGCTGCAGGTGATGATGAAATCCGGTCCGAGATGTTAAAGGCCTTAAATCAGGATGGTATCCTGTGGCTGACTCGAGTGTGTCAGGTTGCTTGGATATCTGGACAGGCCCCTAAGCAATGGCAGACAGGAATTGTGATCCCTATCTTCAAAAAGGGAGATCAGAGAGATTGCAACAACTATCGAGGCATCTCTTTGCTCAGCATTCCTGGGAAAGTGTACGCTATGTGTCTGGAGAAGAAAAGTCAGGAAATAGTCGACTCCAAACTGTCGGGGGAGAAAGGCAAATCTTTGAGAAATCCTGGGAGTATGCAAAAGAGGTCTATGCTTGCTTTGTGGACCTCGAAAAAGCATATGACAGAGTTCCTCGGGAGAAGCTCTGGCAAGTGTTGCAAGAGTATGGAGTGGATGGGCAGTTACTGGTTGCTATCATGTCTCTGTACGAAAGCCCTGAGATGTGTGTCCGGATAAATGGCATTAAGTCAAGACCGTTCACCGTGGGTGTTGGACTCCGCCAAGGGTGCGTACTGTCGCCCATCTTGTTCATTATCTTTATGGACTGGATAGACAGGGGCAGCCGAGGCGATGAGCGTGTTTGTGTGGGCGACTACCTGGTGGAGAGGTTGCTCTTTGCGGACGACCTTGTCCTGATTGGGTCTTCTCGCACGAACCTTCAGCATGCACTAGACCGGTTTGCAGCCAAATGTGAAGAAGCTGGGATGAAGATCAGTGTGGCTAAAACCGATATTCTGGTTCTTTCAAGACAGCCTGCTCAGTGTGCTCTCCATGTTAGGGGAGCCTCATTGAGACAGGTGGAGAAGTTCAAGTATCTCGGGATTGCATTCACGAGTGATGGACGGCAGGAGAAAGAATTGGATGCTCGGATCGGTGCAGCAAGCTGTGTCAGACGTGAACTGTGGCGATCCGTGGTAACGAAACGAGAGCTGGGTAACAAAGCCAAGCTCTCCGTCTTCAAATCTATCTTTGTCCCCATTCTCACCTATGGTCATGAGGCTTGGGTAATGACCGAAAGAGTGCGATCGCGGGTACAAGCGGCCGAAATGAGATTCCTGAGAGGTGTGGCAGGTGTTGCCCTACTAGATTGAGTGTACAGCAGCACAATAAGGGAATCTTTAGGTGTTGAGCTGCTACTTCTCCGCATTGAGAGATCTCAGTTGCGCTGGTATGGCCACGTGATACGGATGCCGCAATCTAGTCTTCCTAGGCAGTTGTTATTTTCCAAGCCGGTGGGTAAGAGACCAAGGGGTCGGCCTAGAACCAGGTGGCTAGACTACATGGAGAATCTGGGTTCGAGTCGCTTGGATATTACCAAGGAGGACAAGCGCCTGATGGCGGAAGATCGCGATCGCTGGAGATCCTCCATAGGGCTGCTGCCCCCGCGACCCTAACGGATAAGCGGGTTTGAAAAGTAAGTAAGTAAGTATATTCACTCATGGCACGTTGTTACGAGTTGTTTGATATATTATATGCCATATCTTAGCAGTAAAATTTCCAATGGTACCATATAATATCATATGGCACCATTAGGGCACGTGCTACTAGAGCAATACCTATGATCATTATTTACACGTGATATTCACTCATGGCACGTTTATATGAGTCGTTTGATATATTACATGCGATATCTTAGCATTGAAAGTTCCAAGGTTACCATATGGTATCATAGGGCACCATTAGGGCACGTGCTACTAAACCAATAACTATGATCATTATTTACACGTGATATTCACTCATGGCACGTTAATATGAGTCGCTTGATATATTACATGCCATATCTTAGCATTGAAAGTTCTAATGTTACCACTTGGTACCATTAAAACACGTACTACTAAACAATTCAGACATGACTATATACCGTTATATTCATTTATGAGATATCCTTGCACGTACCCGTGCCATTAGACCGATACTTGCTATCACTAGTTACTCTTTTATATTTGATCATGATATGTTGTGGCAATTTGTTTGATATATTACTTTCCATATCTTGTTATAGGATTAGTTTAAGAGGGTATCATAATGGTACCATAAAAGCACGCGCTATTAGAGCACGTACTTATTCCTGCTATCTCACGTTCGTACTTCTGCGTACTCTGTCCCATTTTAATGGATTGGTGAAAACAGACTGTGAAAAAGTTAATTCGTTTTCAAGTTATCGTAATAAATGCTAGCTCCCTAGGAATAAAAAATTCTCTTGATTTAGGGACCGAACTGCCCTTTTAATAATCGTCAAACACGTGCATAATGCACGCAGACCATCTCATTAACGTTAGGAGCACGCGCAGAACCGAATCCATGTTCTCAACACGCGTTTTACCAAATGCGAGGATAATTCGTTTCTTCCAGCAATTCAAGACATGATTGAATGAATTGTAAGATTGCAATACATGCAATTCAATACATGCAACGCAATGAATTGTGGGATTGTCTACAGACGGACGTTCGGACGGACGGACGGACAGCTGGACAAACCGATCACATAAGCACATTTCTATATATAGAAAATGTGCTAAAAATAGGGGTTACTATTTAAAATTTTAAAGTACCCCTCTTCCCCAACTAATGAATTTCCCAGACGAAATAACTCACTATTGATAAGGGACATTTTTTCGTACAATTCTTTATTTCTGAGATATCTGCCATGTTACCAGACTTTTTGACACCCTTTATATCAAACAACTTGGAATGACGTGTCATGATTGAATATAAATTAAAATTATTGATTGTCCAAATTGGTTCAAAAGCACGTCGGATTTAGTGCAACCATTGTGGTTGACTGAAACTTTCTATGCTAATATGTGGCATGTAATATATCAAAACACTTCGAATGATGCGTCATGAATTTAAATAACGCAATGATAATCCAAATTGGTTCAATGCTACGTAGTTTAATGGTTTATTGGAAGTTTCAATGCTAAGATATGACATGTTTTATATCAAACAACTTGAAATGATGTGTCATAAATGAATATAACGTAAAATTAATGATAGTTCTAATTGCTTTAACGGCATCTGCTTTAGTGGAACCATTACGGTTAATTGGAGCATTCAATGCTACAATATTGCATGTAATTTACCAAACACTTTGGAATGATGTGTTATAAATTAATATAACGCAACATTCTTGATAGTTAAAATTGGTTCAAAGGCACCTGGTAATACAGGGTGGGGCAATGTATCTTATTTTTTGAAATGTGCAAAATTCAGGCTATTCAAGACAGTAGTGGTCTCATTCCCCAGGCGTAGTTCTAAAGTTTTGTTCTCTTCCAGTTCAGTCACTATGATGCGTCGTAACAGTGAAGTGCGGGCGTTTGCTGTCGAGGCCTGTTTTCGAACGGTTCATCTGTGATGGCAACCCAGCGCGCCTTTCGACGGTGGTTCAGTACACCCCGTTGAGCCGTATTCCGGACCGAAAATAAATTATTACATGGGTCATTACGTTCAGACAAACATCTAGTACGACAAGCCGAAGATCTGGATTCCCTCGGCCAATCAGCTCACGTGTGAACATTGAGGCAGTAAGAGCTTCAGTGTAGCGATCCCAACGGCATTCTGCGCGCAAACATGCGTTTGCCTTTAGACTTTCCGATCGTTCAATGAGGCGAATTCTTCACGATGACCTTCATTACCATCCTTACAAGCTGGCCATTGTGCAGGAACTCTCCGAATGCGACTTCAATTACCGGGGGAAATCATGTGAGGCACTTCTCCAAAACATTATTGAAGACACAATTGTTTTTTTCAGTGATGAAGCCCATTTTAACCTAACTGGATGAGTCAACAAACTGAACATGCGCTACCGGACCGAAAATAACCCCCAAGAATTGCATCAAACGCCTTTGCATTCATCTAAAGTCACAGTGGTGTGTGCAATTTCCTCAGCTGGGGTTAATGGTCCTGGTTTGTCGAAGAAAATAAGGTAACAGTGACAGTGAATTCAGACCTGTATGCGAACATGTTGGAGGAAATTTTTTCCAACGACTACATGAATTGAACTTAGGGGACGTTTGGTTCTAACAGGACGTAGCAACGGCTCACACTTCAAAGGCATTTTCATGGAAAATATCTAAGAGAACCTCATCTCATTAAGGGGCGATTTGGAATGGCCAAACCGCTCCCCCTATGTCACCCCTTGAGTTTTTTTAGAGTTTTTTTTTGAAATGTCGCGGTTATGTTAACCGTCCAAGGACCCTGCAAAACCTGAAAGCCAACAACCGGACAGAATTTGCCGAATACCCCATGCAATGAGCAACGCCAGAAATCGGCTTATTCCGTGTATGAACCAGGGAGGGCGTCATATACCTCATATGATTTTCAAGACAAAACTTTAAATATGTACCTAAATTATAAATAAAATATATAAAACAAAATGGGTTTTATTGTGTTTTGAAATATGGAAGTTATGTTCCCCACCCTGTATATCAACAACTTGGAATGATGTGTCATGAATGATGGTTAGGTTAATGATAGTCGAAATGGGATCAAAGGTACCTGGTTTAGTGGAACTATTATGGTCCATTGCATCTTTCAATTCTAAAATATTGCATGTACTATATCAAAGAATTTGATTGGTTAATTGGTTTGGTTTGTTTGGTATTAATGTCCTTTTCAACTGTTATGGTCATTTCCAACTTGAAATGATGTGTAAAGATGAATACAACGTAAAATAATGATCATTCAAATTTGTTTAAATATACGTGGTTTAATGGTATCACTATGGTCCATTGGAAACTTTTAATGCTAAGATACGGCATTTATTATATGAAAAAACTTGGAATGATGCGAAATGAATGGATACAGCCATAAATTAATGATAGTAGTAATTGGTTCTAAAGCACTTGGTTTAGTGGAACCATTATGGTTAATTGGAAGTTTCAATGCTAAGATATGGCATGTTATATATTAAAAGTTTTGGATTGATGTCAAATGATGAATACAACGTAAAATTAATGATAGTCGAATTTTGTTCAAAGGCACCTGGTTTAGTGGAACCATGATGGTTCATTGGAACTTTCAAAGCTACGATATGGCATGCAATATATCAAACAACTTGGAATGATGTATCATGATTGAATATAACGTCAAATTATGAACAGTCGAAATAGGATCAAAGGTGCCTGGTTTAGTGGAAACATTATGGTTTAATGGAACTTTCAATTCTAAGATATAGAATGTATTATACCAAACAATTTGAATGACGTGTCATGAATGAATATAAAGCGAAATTATTGATAGTAGAAATACGATAAACGGCACCTGCTTAGGTGAACCAATATGGTTCATTGGAACTTTCAAAGCTAAGATATGGCATGCAATATATCAATCAACTTGGAATGATGTGTAATAATGAATACGACATTAAGTAATTATAGTAAAATTTGTTCAAAGGTACGTGGTTTAATGGTATTATTATGGTCCATTAGAAACTTTCAATGTTAACATAGGCCAGTTGAAAATTATGGTTTCGCGAACGGTTTAGTTTAGCCTTTCGGTGCTTGGTTATGTCATTATTTAATGGTTTATTAATCCTAAACGTTTTTCATCTGCCCATTTTGGCTGAGTATTAACTTTCAGATTAATCAAAATTTCTTCGAATTTGAGCTCGAGCAACGAAAAAAGCTTTCAATTTAAATAGAAAAATTTCATGTTGAAAATTCAAAAAGATTTCTTTTAAAAATATCCCAATGAATAGCGTCTCCAAATACGGCCCTTTAGTAGAACCTAAAACATGTATTTTTTCTATATAAATTCTGAGCTTATTACATGTGTCCTTTTTCTGAATATTCACACACAGAAATTGCAGCATTTCATAAAAATCAGCCCGAGCAACGCAGGGTCAACTGCTAGTTTCTTTATAAATTATCATTAAAAAAATGCACCATTGGCACACGTCTAACTAATCATATGTAAAGTACCTTAATTTGAATATTAGGTGGTTTATAGGGAATAAAAAGAGAATTATTAATTAATTAATCAGGTGCAGGATTTTATTTGTAAATTTTAAGAATCACACCTGGAAAGTATCAGTCCCGAATCCTTGACACACGTTCCACCCGACACTAGTTGTTGTTTTATATAAAGCGGGGAAGGTGGGTCACAATATGCTGAAAAAGAAAAAATTATGAATTCAGGTATTCACAGTGTCTCGCACTAGTATTCGGACAAAATGAATAAATTAGCAATGGAGTTGTAATACAGCCGTGGCGACTCACAATGCACAGTTAACAGCCTATATACACGGCTCTGCAGATAAATATTCAGTATTGAGAAAAGACAGTAGAGTTTGTACCTGTTCACGGAGAGACTGCAAAGTGTGAGTGGCAATCATCAGCTGTACAAGAAGGAGAGAAATGGAAAAATGTAGTCGCAAGTCCAATGGGGAAAGAAGATGGCAAGAGAATGTAGTCGCAAGTCCAATGGGGAAAAAAGATGGCAAGATAATGTACTACGCAATTAAAAAATAGAACACTGGTTTCGCAAAAATCAGACAGTACAACATCTCGCGACCGAGTTTATTAGGTTGCCAGGGAAATCGCCGCGCGAGAGCAAGCAAGCGCATCATGTGCATTCGAAAAAAAAATTTTGTGACAACATTGGTTCACGCGCTACAAAAATGAATTGATTAATTTTAATTACAAATTATGAATAAAATTTACATTTTTAAATTATAGAAAATATTATTATCCACCACGACATTTAATGCATAAATTTGCGATTTCCAGAACTAAAAATTGATCTAATTGTTAAGTGCTAATATTACCAAACTAATATGTGATGAATTACTCCCCTCCCCCAAAAAACCCATAAGGAATGTGATGAATTACCCTTCCCCTCCTGAGAACAAAGTGTAACCCTAACAACAAAATAAGATAAAATGAATTCAATTAAATGAATTTTATTATAAGCAATGAAAAATATTCAAGGTAAGAGGACGAAAACAAACTGAAGAATAGAAAGCCCGCAGCACCAAAGTTTCATGGATATGCTAAGCTGAGAACCTTGACAAACACGACGATTGCAAATATCACCTGCAAAGGTCGACTTTAGATTGTTCGCTCATTTCAAGGTGCTGTCAGGTAAAATAAATTGTCCTAAGAGATAAGAAACTATTACAGAGCAATATAACAGTCCAACAGGGCTATAAATAATTGGAAACAAAAGTGAAAAATAAGAAATAAAGTATAATGCTTAGTTTTATCGGGTTAAGAAGTTAAAAAAAAAATTATATTAAGATCCGAAAAGGTTAACAGAAAAGATTCAATGTAAGGGACTATTTGTAGTACAACTTGAAATGAGAACAGCTGGTTGTGCATTTGACTCGGTCCAAACCGGCAGTCCCGTCAGGGCGCAGTAATTAAGAACTGAACTCTGAAAAGATTATTCTACCAGGTAGAGCCATAATAACAAACAACAAAAAGTTTAGATAAAAGGGAAATAAAATGAGGCGTGGCTACCACCCCACTTTCAAATACATAAATGACCTGGCCTAAATTCAGAAAAAAATTAAACAACTGTCTAAGAAATCTAATTCCGTTAGAAATTTTAAAAAAGTTTGTAAATAAAAGTAACTTCAAATTAGTTTCAAAACACTCTGGTATAGATTCCAAATTTGCCTTTACCATATTTCGCAAGAAACTGGATTTTGACAGGAGTAAGACTGTTACTTCCGGTTGGAATTTCTTAACAAAGATTGTTTAAATTATGCTTCTAAACACTTCTTTATGCTTCACAAATTTTCCTATACCGTCTCATTTCGACTGAATCAGCGAAAAACTGGATTACCAAATAAGTAAAACTGGTACTTTTGCTTAGAATTTTGAAAAATTTTCTTAATAAAATTTTCTTAAACGCAATGTTTAACGAAATATTTCTTACCATACATACTTACTTTTCAAACCCGCTTGTCTGTTAGGGTTGCGAGGGCAGCAGTCCTATGGAGGATCTCCAGCGTTCGCAATTTTCCCCCATCAGGTGCAAGTCCTTCCTGGTAATACCCATGCGACTCGAACCCAGATTCTCCATTTAGTCTAGCCACCTGGTTCTAGGCCGACCCCTTGGTCTCATACCTACCGGCTTGGAAAATAACAACTGCCTAAGAAGACCAGTTTGCAGCATTTGTATCACGTGGCCATATCAGCGCAACTGAGATCTCTCAATGCGGAGAAGAAGCGGCTTAACACCTAAAAACTCCCTTAATTTGCTGCTGTGCACTCTATCTAGTAGGGTAACAACTGCCACACCTCTCAGAAATCACATTTTGGCCGCTTGTACCCGCAATCGCACTCTTTTGGTCATTACCCAAGCCTTATGACCATAGGTGAGAATAGAGACAAAAATAGAATTGAAGACGGAAAGCTTGGCTTTGTTACCTAGTTCGCGTTTCATTACCACGGATCACCACAGTTCACGTCTGACACACCTTGCTGCAACGTTCCGAGCATCCAATTCTTTCTCCTGCCGTCCATTGCTCAGGAATGCATACCCAAGGTACTTGAATTACCTGTCTCAATAAGGCTCCCCTAACATGGAGAGCACACTGATCAGGCTGTCTTGAAAGAACCAGAACTTCGGTTTTAGCCACACTGATCTTCATCCCAGCTTCTTCACATCTGGTTGCAAACTAATCTAGTGCATGCTGAAGGTTCGTGTGAGAAGAGCAAGGTCGTCAGCAAAGAGCAACCTCTCCCCCAAACATGCTCATCGTCTCGGCTGCCCCTGTCTATACAGTCCATAAAGATAATAAACAAGAGGGGCGACAGTGATCTCTCTGATCTGTCTTTTGAAGCTAGGGATCACAATTCCTGCCTGCCATTGCTTACGGGCTTGTCCAGATATCCGAGCAACCTGACACACTCGAGTCAGCCACAGGATACCATCCTGATTTAAGGCCTTTAACATCTTGGACCAGATTTCATTGTCACCTGCAGCTTTGCCGGTCTTCAGGGACTTAATTGCCCATCTGACTTCTGCTTCAGTGAAACTACCTTGACTATTGTTCGCTCCAAGCTGCACCTCATGTGCCACAGTTTTTGCTGTCACCGGATTAAGAAGAGATGCAGAGTATTCCTTCCCACCTATGAAAAACGCTCTCCTTAGCTTTCAGAAGCCTCCCAACTGAACTCTTAATAGTTTGTGATGAAAGAGACTTCTTTCCACAGAGGCGGCGCACGGTCTGCCAGAATATTTTGTTTGCCAAACCATAGACTGCCTCCAATTTTTCCCAAACTTTTTCCAGGCCTTGATTTTAGCTGTTGATACTGTCTTTGTTGCTGCTTTTCGCGCCACTGTGTACCGCTCGACTCGAAGTTGACTTATTTGCAAGCCATAGCAAAAAGGATTACTTCTTTGCCTTGATAGCTTCTTGGACTTCACCGTTCCATCATGCAGTTGTTTTCTCACCACCCTGCGCTACACACAGCCGCTTACGACCGCAGCACATTGCAGCCGAAGTAATCACAGCAGTTTTAAACAACTTTCACTCCTCTTCAACAGTACCATGATCACTGTTGAAACTTGATGGTATGTTATCAGCAAAAGTCTTTCTCACAGGTCTATCTTCCAATGCCTCCCATTCGATGCAGCAAGTTTGTCTGAACCTAGTATTTGGTTGGCATGGATTCAGAGAACCGCAAAGTGCAGACAACAAGGTGGTGATCAGTTGATAGTTCTACCCTTTTCTCACACGAGTACAAGATATTTCAAAATTTATATTTTGGCGCTTGAGTACAGTGATATTTCTCGTTGACTGATTCCACTGAAAAACTAATCAGACCTCCAGACGAAAATTATAATCTTAATTTTGGTTTTCATAGCTTTTCAAGAACAAAGGTAACTCAAAATCTAAAAGTTCCTGAAAGCGCGTTCAAAGGAAAACAGGTATAAGGTATGGAAAAGAGAGAGAAGAATATTAACTAATCAGGTTTGAAAAAGCAAAACGGGAGATAACATTTTTAAAAAAACACGTCATTAATAAAAGACGCCAAGTGGAGACATTGAGCTCACGCATTCTAATAAACGGCAAATAGGTAAACCTACGAATTCCAAACGCTTTACTAAAAGCCTTGACGGAAAAATTAATATTGTCAAAAAAATCCTCAAGCGACCAAAATAAAATTTTCTAAGGGAATAACGACCTAAGACGAGCGACATCCCAATAGAAGTCAAAAGACAAGGGGAAACTCGCCTTATAACGGTACTCAAAATATAACCCCAGAGAAAAGGAGAAATGACGCGAAGAAAAAGATTGACATTTTTAATTTCCCAGGCGAAAATTATCATTAACCTGCAAAATTGACGCTAACCGAACGCGTCGAGTAATCCCTTTACAAAAAAAAAACGCGGAGGGGGAATACAGTAACCTCCGTTTATAAAAAAAAAATAGTAAAGTGAAAGGTGAAAAATAGTGGATTACCTACACCGCTAGACGTGAGAGCTGCAAAAATCGAAGTCGGGAAAAAAAAAAAAATTTTAATACAGTAGAGGGCGTAGAGGTACGCAACAACACACACATACACACACACACACACGCAATAACACACAGACACACTGACACACAGACATTTTCCAGAAATCACTTTTTCTTAATCTAAGGACCCTAAAACGTGAAGATCAGTGAAAATCTGGAGGTCGAAAGTTTTTGTGATCACAATAGGTTAGGTTCAAATAAGCTACTAAACACTTTGGTATAGATTCCAAATTTTCCTATACTATTTTTTGTCGCCTAAATTAGCAAAAGAAAACAAGGTTTTTGAAATTTTCAAAAATTTTCTTACAAAGATTGTTTAAAATTTACCTTCTAAACTTTTTTGTATACTTTACAAATTTACCTATTCCTCACTTTTTCGCCTAAGTTTGCAAAAATTGGATTTTGAGAAGACTAGAACTGGTATTTCCTTTTGGAATTTTGAAAAACTTCCTTAAAAAAAGGTTGTTTAAAATAATAACTTTATCACTTTTTAATCTTTTCAAAATTTTCATAGACGCAATGAATAACGAGATATTTCATAAATTATATTTTGGCGTTAGGGTAAACTGATACTTCTGGTTCACTGATTCCACTGGAAAACTAATCAGACCTCCTAATGAAGATTAAATTCCTAAATCTATAATTTGGTCTCGATAGCTTTAGCCGTTTGGAGGCTATCGTGGACAAAAACACACAGACTGACACTCAGACATTTTCCAGAAATCAGTTTCTCGTAATCTAGGGACCCTAAAATGTATAGATCAGTGAACATCTGGAGTTCGAAATTTTGCCTGATTACAATGCTTTTTTATACTGTGTAATTTTATACTATACATATGAAAGTTAAAATTGGCCCCTCGCGATGGCGCGAAAATCTACAAAAATAGCAAGAAGCCTCTACTCCACATCAAAATTTTTTTCAAACAAATGTGCCTATTAGCTGCCGAAATGCGCATTAGTTTGAGGAAAATTTTATATGTGGATTAGTGATTTCTGGCTAGTCCAGTCGTTCCGTGTCCCCAATATTTGGATCCGTTTCTTCCTGTACTCCGAAAATATATGCAAAAATACTAACGAGAAGGCTGCTCCAACAGAGAAGCCGTCTTTGAAAAAAAAAAAAGAATCGCGAATTATTTAGGCACGAAACACGTCCAATCAACCACGTATGTGCCCGCAAAACGTTATTCCAGCCACGTATGTGTCCGAAATACATAAATCTACCCATTTGGGTGATTTTCAGTGATAATCATGAAAATTCAGCAAAGCTTGCAAAGCTTAGTACGAAATTCAGTTGAAAAAATACAACTGGAATGGAAATTATGCGATTTAAAACATTTGCCAATATATTGCTGTTCGTTTAATAATTATTTTAGTTTGTCTCCAAAGACATAGTGAAATCTACCTTTTCAAACTAGAATAAAGTCCTTAACATTAGACTGATAGGTTCTCAAACGGTTTAAAACAGATAACTGCAATAAAAACATAATAATAAGCAGTTAAAAAAAAACTTCTCATATAAGACATCAACAATCTGAGTGTGATAAATCTTTATTTAAATTACTAAATCCGTATCATTCAAAATACAATCCGAAACACGTGTTGGTTCTTTAGAAACCCGAAAAACATACCCAAAAATGGGATTATATTACATTGTAACGCCTCCACGTGCAGGGTTCTGCGTTGTGTCCTTTCTACCTGATTACTACTTTGAAGATCTGCACGGGTTGCGCACTTTAAGTGTTCCCATCTAAAGACTGAGCTCGCTAATTTCCTTTGTGAATCAGTATTTGTGGCCGTACTAACTTTAATCGTACATTCTAATGAACATCCTTATCACTAATGTATCATCGTTTCTTATTACATAAACACTCGTATATTCTACTCTACGTTCAATAAGGACAAATATATTAACATTTATATGCTTACGTAAACTCACCTGTAACACGCATGTAGGATTACCATCTTGAACGTTGTACCACAGACTGTTAGCTCAATTCTACTTGTTGATCCGTTACCAACAAAAGAAAATATAAATCAGACCATTATATTCAATCACAGAAAATCGATCCCTCTCCCTTAAATGAATTTCCAATACTCCCCCAAAATTATATTTCTGTTCTTAATATACCTTGCATATTCACAGGTACAGTCTGAGGTGCACACACTCAAGCAAAACAAAAAAAAAGGAAACGAAAGCAACCAATACACATGCTTACGATTTAAATTACTCGTTGGTTCTCTTTCAGTTAAAAGAAAAGATATCATGAACGCTCAGCATTAATCAAAAACAAAGAAATCGGCTATAATAAACATTCAATATTACGAAGCGTGACTTGTATTCAGCCAAACTCAATCTTGCATCACAGCCCAGTATAGAAAGACAAAGATTCTCCCTCTTGTCCTTTTCCCTCTTTCTATCCTTAAACATAATTATTACACACTGTAATTAATTCTATGAAAGACACGCTCAGAAAACAAGCTAAAAAAATTAAACTAGGATATTTATTCATTCAAAGCAATTCAAAATGACAAACAAAAAAATATAAGAAGTAATGTGGAATCTAAGTTCGGTAAAAATTATATGAGTTTCCGTTTGTTCTAGCTTGATCAGCGTTTGCACCATATCTTTCACTGACTGTGGGCGGGTGTATATCCCCGGGGCTGCGAATTCCGGTCACAACCTTTGCTGAAGCCTGTCCAGAAAATCTCCTGTTGGTCATTCTTTTGTAGCCATTCGTTTTCTTTGGCATTGTAGAGTAATGTCTTCAGCCTGGCTGCAAAGTGTGTTATTACAGGTGGGAGAAACCTATTAAAGAACAGAAAAAATAAATATTAGAAACAAAAATATAATGCCTAATATTGTCAAAATATCGTAAAAATAGAGTTGTAAACAATTCTATGGATATTAAACTAACTAGAGTATACACAGAATTGTTCAAGGCGCTACCCATTTATGATAGAAAGATGGATAACGAAGAATACTTTCAGTGTCTAGAGGAGGTAGAGTGTCTGAAGCAGGAAAATGGGAGGAAGAGACAGGTAGAGGTAGAGTTTCTATCTTCATAACAGAACTCAGCTTGAAAGGGGAGGCCACGTTCTATGTAAGGGAAAGTAGGAGATATTGTAACCACCAGATTACATGGTATAAAAATTATTTCACCAATTTATGCCTGGAGTCATATATGTAGGACGCTTGTAAAAATATTCAATTTCTTTTTTATCAAAATCGTTCATAAATAGAGCCATTTGTTAGTATCTATAAGTTTCAGTTTTAGATGTGAAAAGTTAGTGTCACAATATTTTAAACTATTTAATTTTTATGCCATTTTCTAGCATCTCTTTCGGAGATTTTCATGTAGTTGATATGTCTATAATTTCTAAACAATTTTTCCTCAAATTTAGTAGTTTGTATAAAGTAGTTTTCTCACATTTCCGCTACTAATAAGGTTGTAAAAATAAATTATAATAATGTGAATACAGCATTTGGTAAATTTAGGGCTATAGAAAAATTTTAATTTAGCCGTCCTCTGTGTAGGACGCTAAGCACATAAATGACTTTATTTTGTGTAAAGTTTTCTTATTTTTATTTTATTATGTAGGTGCGTATGCAAATGAAAAGTAAGTAAGCTTTTAATAATGAATGCTGGCTTTAATACTGAATCAAAAAAATATCCTCACAGTCTCTTTTGTCTAACTTATAATAATACTAGCTGTTTATCCGGCGTCGCTCGGGCTGTTTTTTATGAAATGTTGCAATTTCTGTGTGTGAATATTCAGAAAAAGAACACAGGTAAAAACCTCAGAATTTATATAGATAAAATACATATCTTAGTTTCTACTAAAGGGCCGTATTTGGAGACGCTATGTATTGGGAGCTTTTTTAAAAAAATCTTTTCGAATTTTCAACATGAAATTTTTCTATTTAAATTGAAAGATTTTTTTCGTTGCTCGAGCTAAAATTCAAAAAAATTTTGATTCATATGAAAGTAAATACACAGCCAAAATGAGCACAGCCAAAACCAGGTGCCGTGAAAACAATTTCAACTATCATTAATTTTACGTTGTATTCATTTATGACACGTCATTCCAAGTTTTTTGATATATAACATGTCATATCTTAGCATTGAAACTTTCAATGAACCATAATGATACCATTAAACCACGTAGCATTGAATTAATTAGGATTATCATTATATTATATAAATTCATGACGCATCATTCGAAGTGTTTTGATACATTACATGCCACATATTAGCATAGAAAGTTTCAGTGAACCACAATGGTTCCACTAAATCCCAGGTCCTTTTGAACCAATTTAGACTATCAATAATTTTAAGTTATATTCATTCATGGCTCGTTATTCCAAGTTGTTTGATATACAGGGTGTCAAATAGTCTGATAACATGGCAGATTTCTCGGAAATTAAGCATTGTACGAAAACATGTCCATAATCAATAGTGAGTTATTTCGTGGGGGAAATTCATTAGTTGAGGGAGGGGTAGTTTGAAATCTTAAATAGTGACCCCTATTTTTAATCTTATATTCAGATTGTACACAGTTTTCAAGAAATGTTTTATTCATGGTGTTTTTTCTATTGATCTAACCGTTTAGGAGATAGAGGCTCTGAAAGTGTAGAACTTTTTAAAGTTTTGAACCTAATTTTATCGATGAAGTCAAAGAAATAGAGAGTGTGTCTTACCTACATTTCTATTCTATTTTTTCATGTGTTTAAGAATCAGAAGTCAGAATTTTAAAAATACAATATTTTTCAATAAATACTCACAGACTCTGCCTCCAAAGGACTGCTGCCCCCAAGACTTTGCTTGTGCACTAAAAATTTTGAATTTCTGAAATTTGATTTCGGATTCTTAAAGACCTTCAAAAAGTAGAAAAGGAATGTCTGCAAGACCCACTCTCTTCATCGATAAAATTGGGTTCAAAACTTAAAAGTTCCAATACGCAGAACGATTATACGCAGTAGGAAAGTTCGGACCAAAAATCGATAATTTTTTTGTTACTAAAGAAAGAGTGTTAAAATTTTACACAACTATAAAATAGTAAATGACACTTCTAATGAATTGCTTTTTATTAGAATTTTTCGTAATACAAAATTTTTAATAAATAAATAAATCTACGAACTGGGTACTACTCCAACCAGCCCTAACGACATGTAAATAGCGTTAATGCTTCCATGTCCACTGTGGCACAATTGGTTGGCGCGTCTGCACGGTGAGCAGAAAGTTTCTGGTTCGAACCCAGGCTGTGGAATTTTCTTTTCTACTTTCATCAATAATAAATGTTCTATTTCACTCCCTCTGGCATGAATGCATGCTTCACAACGTCGCTGCATGGACTGACGTAAAAAGTTCAAAAGTTCCTGGTTCTTCGCGAATCTGGTCCGCAGCTATGGCGATTCCGGCTACCAGTTCTTCATCGGATCCCACTGGTGTCGCGTATACCAATGTCTTTAAGTGTCTCCACAGATTCCAAACAACTGTTTCCTGCAGGTAGGATTTCAACATTTTTTATGTAAAAATAATGCCCCAGAGAAAGAATGAAAGAGGTAAATGTTGCTTAGATTTTATCCCTTCATCACCTAGAAGCCAAGAGAAATATACCTGCCAAATTTCAAGTTTGTAGGCTTCATAGTTCTGGAGATTTCGTAATGAATGAATGAATGAATGAGTGAGTGTACACATTTTTTGCTCTTTCTATTATATAATAGTATCTTCCCCCTGTAAAAATCCTCGTCATCCTCGGCCGGGATCGAGGCCACATCTACGGGCATCAGAGCAACACCACCTAGACAGAAGGCCTGATAACGGAAACGTCATACACTGTTACATCATCATTAGTCAACTATTGTTAATCCTATTTCTACCAATAATAAGCCCTAAATGTGGTCGAATAATGATGATGTAACAATGTATGACGTTTCCGTTATCAGGCCTTCTGTCTAGGAGGTGTTGGTCAGAGGAGATCACACAACCATCAAGGCCAATAAGGAAAAGTAAAGTTGCCTGCTAGACAGAGAGTAATACCCACGAAAATGGCCAGAGAGCGCCAGTGAAAAAATCACGCTTTAAACAATGGAGTTTCCCATCCTGTATTTCTTCATTCATGACCATAGCCAAAGTAATTTTTATGGCCTATTGTTGCAGAAACTTTACTTTGCATTGTACATTGGGCGAGGTCAAAAATGCAAATACCGAGTTGGGTTGGTGAAGCAGTGGTTATTGCTCGATTGTTAACATATTGTTCACTGTCGTAGCAACAATGGCTTTCTTCACTAACTCAACTCGGTGTTAGCATTTTTGACGTCGCCCATTGTTGGTCCGCGCATATCGTAGGCTCATGTTAGACAGACAGATCAAGCAAAATATTATTTTTACCCTTTCCCCTTTGGGCAACCTGACACTCGGCACATGTAAATCGTACCCTGAACCTAACGAACATCTGGTGCATGTATGAGCTCAAAAGGATAAGTCGTTCAAAAGTTTTGAGAACCTTTACAGACGCACCCTGAATTTTTATTAAGACCTTTCAATTGAAACCGAAACTGGAGTAAGTGCGCAGAAGCAAGACAGCAAAAAAGCTTGCGTTTCCTACCTTAAAATGTGCAACATTCGGAGGAAACGGAAGTTTTTTGCTGTCCTGCTTCTGCGCAGTTAGTCCAGTATCGGTTTCAAGGAAAAGATAAACTTTGGCGCCATCTATTAAGTAAACAAACAAATATAAACCAAGATATATGATTTTTACCCCTTTCCTTCCTACTTTAGGGACATGTAAATCTTATTCTGGACCTAAGGAATATATGCTGCAAAAGTTTTTAGAACATTTACAGACGCACCCTGAGCCTGAATTTATATATTTAAAGATTATATTCAGTGAATGCAATTCATTTTCGTCAAAATTTTTCTACAAAAAAAACCAGACCACTAGAAGATTGGCTGATCTCCTAAGTATAATTGAGAATAATGGTGACAGGGATATTGGTACCCCAAGTACCTTTACAATTTTTTTTATTTTACCTCCAGGAAATTAAAATATCACAGACAAAGAATTTGGAGGGACAGTAATCTTTCAGGAAATATGATGGGAGCTCCTGTGTATATAGCAGCAGTGACAGTGATGAATGAAAATAATTCAACAATCAAGGAATAAAACAAAAATGTTAACCTTAGATTTGGAGTAAAATGCTATCTCAATTTAGAATCTTCAGAATGGAATGAACCAGATGAAGTGATCATAGAACTGAAAAGTAAATCACCATGTCCAATAAATTTTTTTGAACTATTCATAGACAATGAAATTATTGAAATATTTACTGGAGCGGCCTATTGATATATATAATGGAGCATAACTTAAACTTATGTGTAATGTGACCCTTGAAGAAATGAAATGTTTTTTGGGGATTCTACTGCTAAGTGGGTATACCTCTGTTGCCAGAAGGAGGTTGTGATGGGAACAAGCGGATGATGTTACACAATGTAGTTGCAAACTCAATGAGAAGAGACAGATCTGCAGCAATCTTTACTAACTGCTACGTAGCAGAAAACAACAAGTTAGATTTAAAACAATTATTATGCCGATTATTTGCAGTTATTGAAGCCCTGAATTTCAAATATTTGAAATATGTTCCAGTTGAACAATCCTATTGTGTTGGTGAATCCATGTGTGAGAATTTTGGAAATTATTGGATGCAAGCTTTTCCTCAGAATAAATCTATTCGTAACCTACTTTATACAAAAATTTTATGTGCTATAACCACAAAGGGGTGTGTTGTATGGATAGATTCACACCCAGGAAATAATTCTCAACAAAAACAGAATGAAAAAGACTAAGGATTGGGTGATGATTTAGTGCAAAAATTTTTCCAAGTCTTAATAGTGTGAAAATCCTTGAAATATCATCTTAGTTTTGATAATTTTTCGCAAGTGTAATGTTAGTTACTGCACAAAGTAAAGTTGATTTAAGGGGAACTGAAACTAAATGTGGAAAAATGGACTGAAAAATAGTAACAATGATTGCTTCAGTCGAGTATCTATTGGTGCAATAGAGGACTATGAACCCCTCTAAGCAGAAAAACAGCAGCAGAAATCAGTGGTAAAAACTATAATAGATAGACTAAAGCACATTGGTTCAAATGACCCTGCAACCATTGTGCTTCAAATGGATTGGTGAACGCTAAAACAAGATGCTTATAACAGTGCTAATCGTTATGTTGACAAGCAATAGTATACATGGGATGCAGTTTCACTATCAATTTGAAGTAGGTGATTATGTTTATCTGCATCTCTCTAAATTAAAAATGGGCTTAGCAAAAAAATAGGCAGATATCATTAAAGAATCCTATGAAATAGTGTCTCAATTGTCTAACGTGAATTTTATTATACAGGAAGTTGGTGAAAGCACTAAACAGTTAGTTTATGCCAATAGGCCTAAGCCTGCATACAGAACTTAGAACCAAATCAAAAATG
>JAHWFO010003801.1:364677-381056 GCA_023313115.1 Rhysida immarginata
CTCCTCTGTGTTCGTGTAACATTTCTTCATAGATCTTCGTTTCTTCTGTGTTTCTTCTGTATTTCATCTGAGTTTCTCTGCAAGACTTTTGTTTCATTTGTGTTTCGTCTTTCAACATTTACTTTATCATTGTGTGATGCTCGAAAACAAATTTCTCTGATCACATTTGTTTCTTTGATTTTCAGCAAATTTACTATTTTATTATGACTTAGTTTATTTAATTTTAGCCCGGCAATAATATATATATATTTGTATCATTTTATTTTTAATGTTTATTTTTGGTTGCCTGTAAAAATGATTTTTATTTATTTCAAAATATTTTCTAGATATAATAACTTTTTGGGCAATTTTACTGTGAAATTATATAATTATAATTTTCTTTTAGTATTATCTTTTCAAGAGAGTTTGTATTATCATATCTTATTATAAAACATAGAGCTCTGTATTCTGAGTAAATTTATCTATTGATGTAATTTTATTTGCATCATTTCTTATGGATAAATTTTCTAAATATTAATTTTATGATCCTATATAACTATTTAAAAGTTTATAATTGTATACAATATTATTTTATTTCAAAAAAATAATAAGCTTCAAGACATCTTCAACAATGCGTGTTAAACACATCAATTGTTGTTTCTACTTGTGACGTTATTCCACAATTTACATAGTCATGCTCCATAATTTTTATAGTCGTGCTAGCCGTGAGGCTTTAGATTTTTGCTCTAAGAGCTTAAATTGGGTAACATTGGAAAAATTTACCACTACTCATCCAACTTCTGACTAGGATGCCAGCCTGATTTGCCTTTCCACCAACATGCCACTTCTGTGTAATTTTCCATGACCTAATGTCCATCTGATAACCATCCATAGATGCCATTGTGAAATAGCCTTTCCACATTATCAGGATTTGTAAGCAATTTTTCCATATTCACCCTCACCTACCAGTTCTGTCGAGATGGACATTATTCCATAGACTGTGACTCACGTTCTTCTGACTTCTCAGACAATCTCTTCTCCAGAAGCCATTTTCAATCCACTTCTTACCATGCTAATTCTTTACACTGTCGTAGGCTCATCATGCTGTTATGGATTCTTGGTTAATTGTGATCTGGACATTTAACCTTTCCAAATTTAATTAACTGTAAAGTTTTAGTTTAATTTATCTTCTATCTTCAGTCTTGGCCAATATGTAATTTTAAGTTTATCTTTCAATATTTTCTTGGGGGGTTTTTATTTCTTAACTTTTGGTGTCCCTTAATTTAATTAAGCATCTAATATGTAGTCAGAAATGAGTAGTCAAATACATTTAATGTTAAATTTTATTTATTTCATATCTTTTTGAGAGAAGATAATATTTAGCAGAGAAGACTTCTCTGGGGTTTTTTTTGTGACTGAATCAATCTGCAAGTTGTTTTATTTTTAACAACTTCTTGATAACCTCTGGATAATTTTACTTTAACATGCCTAGCTCAGTCTTGCATTAAATGTTTAATGTTTAAATTTCACTTTGTGCTGGCCACACAAATTATTCTAGTTTTCTCTTTACATATATTATTGTATGTTTTCTTGTCTATATCTCAGTTTCTTCATTACTGAAATAACTTGATTTGATTCAAGCACTTAAGATATATTTATCTAGTGTTTTTAACAACACTATTAAGTTTAACTGAGTAATCTTTTGTTTTGTAATAGCTCTGATGGAAAATGTTACTTATCTGAATATTAAAATTGAAATTTCTATGTTTTCTACAGTGTGCTCTGCCTCTGTTTTCTCTCAACTTGCAAGCACGTTTATTTAAGTTCTCACAGTCAAGTATTTGATAAGTTTTAACTTAAGGTAATGGTAATAAAAAAATACACAACGCAATGTCGGATTCAATGGATGTTTGGATCATAAATCCACTATACAGCACCTTAATAGTTTAATGTTTTGTGCACCTTATCTTATCTAATTTAACTTGTCTTTATTTAATTCAATTAAAGCTTAAATGAAATAAAAATTAAATACTTCTATTTTAAAACTAAGTTAGTGATTTATTCTTCTTTGTCTTTAATTTAACTAAGACTGATCAAATAGTCGGTCTCAATACTGTTTAACATTAAAAGTCATTTGCCTAATGCGCAACTCATTATAATCGTGTGCTAGGGCTCGACAATTGGGTGACTTTTTTCATTGTTTTATATTACCTAATTTAATTTATTTTCTTTTAATTAAAGGAGTTTCATTTGTTATAATTAATATCATTTTATCTTATTAGGTTTTTGGGGTCACACTTTGTTCTTGGGGGGAGGGAGTAATTCATCACATTAACTATGGGATTTGGAGGGGGAGGTAATTTCTTGATTAATAAGGGCCTTAATTCTAATCCTAGCACCGGAATATTAGCACTTAACAATTAGATCAACCTTTAGCCCACTTGCTGGGTTTTTATTGTGGTCGGGGTAAAATTTAACCCATTAACTCATCTTGGCTGAACTTGTCACATTCAAATTTTGTGCACGTTTATGTACGTTTTTTTTCAATTAAAACAATTTTAATTTGGTTGTCACGTATTTACGAGTTTTTGGTATAGTTTTTTATAGAGGCTATTTCTTGTCAAAACGTCCATCTAGAAATTTAAATATTGTAAACCCAGCCTTAAAAAGATTTCTGCTAAAACCTTTTTCCCTGGTTTTGTTTTTAAGTACCAGTCTCTCGTGATCTATTCAGGTTAGAATCTGTATTCCTGGAGTTTGGCTGTATTGTCATTAAAAAAAATGGAAGTAGAGTCGTTTGAAGGAACTATGGAACGCACAAGGTGCATGGAAAATGAAAAAGACTTCCATGGCTTACGATTCAAGGGAGTTGCTCAGTTTGACTTGGACTGTGGTATCAATGATTATATTTTGGAGATTATCCTCAAGAAAAAGGCCGCTAAAAAGGGGAAAGATACTGGCGATTCACCAGGTATTGCGGATGCTCAAAACCACAAGTTCAGTCGGAAAATACAGGTGTCCATTTTTGTTGCTACAATTCCGGCAAACCCAATACTTGAAAGAGAGATTGTTATTGTCGGTTTCAAGTAGGTGCAATAGCACTTGAGTGTTAAATTTATCTTGCTAAAGACCATAATTATTTTTATGTTATTCACTGAATTACGCACCCATTTTCTAGTTCCGCCTGTCATCAACGATCGGGGCTTGGGAGGGTTCACTTGATCTTCGCTTGTCACCGAATGTTCTAGCTAAATATGTGCGACAATGTAAAAGTTTATTCTGGAGAATATAAAATATCCAGAACATCTTGGCAGAAAATTTTATAAAATCTACCATCTATTATATAATCCTATAACAAAAAAAATTAATAAAAAAATGGAAAGTTTTTTTTTCCGCTCAGGAGGGAAGGGTTGCGTACATTTTTCCGCCTGTTTAAACTATTTTTCTTAATACTCTCATGTCTGTACTTATCTTTTACCTAGTGTTACTGCTTAAGATTATGGTGCATGTTTCTTTTTCTTTCCCGCCGAGTGGTGGTTTTAATTTGACTCCCATGACTCTCTTGCTGTCCAAAGTCCTGTGCCACTCGCTTATTCTTTAGAGCTGAGTCAATGTATTCGTTCTTTTCTTACACATCTGCTCCGTATTAACTAGATTCTAACCTGTCCTTTAAAAAAAACATCCTCTAAATGCGATTACCAAAGGAAGGTGATGGTGGTCCCCTCCCTTTTGGTAGTTAAAGGGTTTCACTCAATGCTTACTCTTAGCGTTGGTATTTTTTTTTATTCTTATATATGGAACTTAAATTGTTTTGTTGAATCCCACACTTGAGAATTCGTGTGGTTCTGAACATTTTGTCTGGCCAGGACACTAATAAAATTATTTAAAGTTTCGTCTGCAGTTAACTTATAGGATTAGTGGTTATACATGATTTTCTTTTTTTTATGTTGTGACGACATGTGAGCAATACTTTAAGAGATATTTCACATGCACCGTCACTACAGACATGCAAGCAGATGCTCACATGTTTGTGTTAGCTATAAATCAAATGGTAATGGACGGAAAGCAATAATGAAAGAAGAATGAAATTATTACAGCTGTGTGTGAGAAATAAGAGGAACTATATTCTAGTGCTGGTTAAGAAAGAAAAGGAAATATTGCTGGCTCACTAAAGGAAAGACAATCAGTCATGAAAAATTAAAGTTATAATATTAAGAGAGATTGGAAGTTATATTTAAATCTCAGGACACCCTCAGAAAGAAAGCAAAATAGAAAAGGACACACTCAGAAAGAAGATGAAATACATAATTGGCACAACCAATACTATTAGTTTCATAGATTAGTTCAAAATACTTTTCCCTTTTTATATTTGTGTAATATGTAAGCGAACTTAAAACTTTATTAAACAATAAAAGGGTATTCCATACAAGGAGACAAAGGGTATATGAAAATCGCAGAAGGTTAGAGTTAACAAAAGGGATTTGGGAGAGATTAAGCTGAAGCAAGTGGAAACAATGCTTAAAAAGGTGGGTGAGAGGTTGCAGGGCAACTGCTAACATCGAACTGAAATTCCAGAAAGTAAATGGAGCTAACAATAAAATCCAGGTCAAGGGATTAAGAGAAATAAGGAATTTTTTATTTATTATAAATGAGAGAATCACGAACAACTTCGTTACGAGCGTACGCAAAGTTTGTGCTGCAAAAAAAATAAAATATGCCAAACAAGATCGATGATAAATGGAAACCAGCCCAAAGAAGCACGTGGACCCTAGGCTGTGATCAAGAGACGCCACGACTGACTGACGACTCCGAAGGAGCGACTGGCCGAGCGGCGAGAGCACGACGGCTCGAGAGGTAAGGAAAGTCGGCGATGTCAACAAACCTGGATCGATCAAACAAGTAGCAGGCACACGTGCGATCAGCAGCATGTTCCTGGGAGCTACAGGCATCAGCAGTGTGCAACGAATGTGTATTGTTGATCAACTATGTGCAAGATCTGATAAGTGAAAATTAACGTTAATTCTGGGCCCACACGTTGAACTATTCATGACAATACCTTCTGTGTGACTATACAGGGTGTTTTTGAATTGAGTACAGTTTTTTTGGGATATGATAGAAGTCCTTAGCAGTATTTTTAGTCATATGAACATAGGGTCCCTGCAACTCCGTTTACTTAGAATACTGCATTGAACAATCAAATCACACTGGGATGCAGTGTGCGTTGGTAAGCCTAGATTATTTTATTTTTAACAATTAACACAAGCAATCTACTGTAATAAATTTTAAAGTACTTGTTTGAAAAGAAATTTCAAGGTGCACGTGCTTGTTTGTTGAAAAGTCTTAGGAAAAACTTCGGCAATGAGATTCCATGGTATCCAACCCCTTTGTAAAATACGATTAGTCTGTATGTAAATGAACTAATCGCATTCTGAGAAAGCAGTAGGTAAAGATTTGTTTTAAAAAGTTCAGTTGATGTACTTTTTACATGTGTAAAGTTAAACAAACAATATGATTCGTTTTACATGGAATGATTATGCAGACATGCATCTGTGTCTCGGTGCTGCTGGTACCGATGGATTTTTTTTATGGGAAAGCATAAAATCAATGTTGTACCTTGAACCCATAGATACCGAAGACGATTTGGCGGCTCGTGTTGTCGCGGCAGCAGGTGACATCAGCGACCGTGCTAATCAACTGTTTCTACGCGTACATCAATCCATCATAAGGAGTTGTGAATTGTGCTATAAAGCAAACGACAGTCATTTCGAACAATTACTGCAAAAGTCATACAGTAGATGGCGTGTGTTAATTGTTAAAAATAAAAAAATCTAGGCCTACCAATGCACACTGCGTCCCGGTGTCATTTGATTGTTCAATACAGTATTGTAAGTAAACAGAACTGCTGGACCCCATGTTCATGTGACAAAAAATACTTATTAGGACCTCTTCTATCATATCCCAAACCTCGTAATACACTTGTAGTTATGCGTTAGTATCTCCACTACTTCGTCATAGTCTAAGGTCTGCTGCATTTCTAACTTTTTGATGCGTTTCGCAGCTGGCCCTTCTATTAGAGGCAGAGTCATGGCTATGTTTAACTCTTCTGGCCATCCCGTTATTTGCCTTATTTATTTTGTAAGCTGTAAGAAATCATGTATTTCCAGGGTTCCTCTCTCCCCTGTAAACGTCGGCAGGTAAGCATGCCTCAGGAAAGAGGTCAACCCAATAATAATAACCAGATCGAGTTTAAATTTGCTGTTAGGTTGAAAGAAAAAATATAGAAAATTTTAGCTAAAATAAGTTCTTGGTTAATTTAAACGTCGGCAGGTAGAATCCATCCTCCATTTCTGGCCCTGTGTCTATCGTCATGTCAATATGCCAGAGGACAATTTCCTCTTTACCCAAGTGCTACGTAACCGCTTGCACCTGCTAATTAAGGCCAATTGAATTGCAATACCATGTACGTGTCCGATCACTGCTTCAATATCATAACCAGTTATAACTATAGATGAAACACTTCTAATTACGACTTGGTTAGCTGTGCGTGCATCTGTCCCGAAGTCAGCTAGCACGCTCGGCTTTTACAACAATCTGCCCTGTTATGCATCTAGCAACTGGTCATCGGCACCATTGTAACGCCTCCACAAGGAGGGTGTTGCGTTGTCTCCATTCTACCTGAATAATACTTTGAAGACCTGCATGGAGTTACAAAAAACGAATTATATTCAGATCTCAAAAGGTTCTCAGAAAAGATGCACGATAAAGGACTATTTCTATTGCAACTTGAAAAGAGAAGAAACTTTGGTTGTGCATTTGACTCAGTCCAAACAGGCCATCCCGTTGAAGTGCGGTAAGTATGAACTTAACTCTGAAAATATATTTCAACCACGTAAACCCATACTAACAAAAAACAAAAAACAGATGAAAAGGAAAAAAATTAAAAAATAAAATAAAATATAGATAAAATAGGAAAAATCATAAAATAAAACCCTTAGAAAAATAAGCAATAACAAAAAAATTCTAAATTATAATAAAAAGTGCAAAGTAAAAGAAAACCCCAGAGCAGCCTTACCTATAAAAAAAAAGAAAAGATACAGAAATACCGACGGGCAATCACACATAACAATTCGTGACAAGACGCGACATACAAAAAGTCGATTAAAAGTCAGCCAGTGGAGAAATACAGGTTTTGTAGAGATTGTGGAGATGAAACACCAATGAAAAGCAGTCTGTCATATACATTTCTACGGATCATCGGTCTTTCATCACGGATCTTCTTCTCCTGTTACTATATTTCTTTCTGTGTTTTGTATAATATTCCTCCACAAGAACTTCTCTTCAACTTTATTTCATCGACTTCAAATTGTTTTTATTATTTATTTTTATTTCTACTTCTTTTAATTAAATGGAGTTGTTATTGTTTAATTAATATATCATAACGTAAACTTACCTGCCCTTATTTTCATGTTTTAAAAATCACTATGAGTTTCTAAAACATAAAGCTTTTCACAAAAGTACAGGTCAGTGGACTATTTATGATGAACTCTTCCAAGGTAGTAGTTCATTTCTTGCTAAATTTAGAAGTTAATATAGTTAACATCAGAATTTGGAATAAAGTTTCAAATTTTTTAATCTAATCTCCAAGACCAAAACTATTTCTCTAAAAATTGTTTATTTCTCTAACGATCTCCTCTTGAAAGTTTGCTTTTAAGAAATAGAAAATCTTCTTTAAAATTACAAAAAAGGATGGGTAAAGAGAAAGATATACCTTCAATCTTCGAAAAGTTTATGGGAATAGTCAAAAATGGGGAAACTTGACCTTAACGCATTCTCCATTCACCTCCAATTCCAGTAGCATGCAAAGATATCATATAATTTTAAATATTGTTTCCTAAATAATACTTTTTGATGTTTTTATTATCGAAAAACTTTTGCGAATGTGATTAACCATAGTATAAATTAACCAGAAATATTATGTGCGATTTTTACTGTATTTTTGGGTGGTTACCAGCTTTAAATGTCAAAAATTAACTCCTTTTTTCAAGAAAAAGTATAGTTTACTGTCAACTTGTCCATCAAGTTGCTTCACGAAATTTAGGTAAGACAAATTCATCGTTACCTTCATTTCAGGTATCAACAGAGATTTTATTGTTTACAAGGAAATTAATCTATGATTCCGACTAATTTATGTTGAGATATAAAAATTGAACGAAGAGGGCTGTATTTAAACAGTGACTAAGGAGGGAGGTGTCATAAATAACTAATCTCTATATCAATTGCATAAATTCTACAAAAAAATTGCAATTCCTATAAGAATACTTTAATAAAATCAAAACTAGAACTAATTCTTAACTGTCAGTAAAATGACTTAACACCCAATTAGATAAAATCTTTTCTAAATCTTGGATAAGGCTTTAAATTTGAAGACGGTTGCTTTTTAATATGATGATCGTACTTTCTTTGCAAAAAGTACATACAAACAATAGTAATTTATGTCCGATAATATTTAAATGTTCAAATGTACATTTATTGATTGTTGCTATCACTATTTATTAATACAAAATAAGATAAACAAAAGTGCTTCTTATTTAGAACCATTTTAGATATTTTATAATTGAGTTCTCATCATCATATATCTTCTACATTGATAAAATAACACGTTTAATATTTCCATATTAGACGTATTATGTTATTATTGCCTTTAATTCATGATTGTAGCTGTTAATAAAAATAATTGTTATCGAACAATAAAATTTATGACTCTTACAAATCATTTCATACTAAGCAAATAATTATAAGAAAATTAATATATACCATATCGCAGAACATTATCAAAAAAACATGTCGCCAATTTGATTTTATTCCTAAATAACTAAATTATGATAAATATTTATAGCTATACGTTGCAATCTCTCATAGGGGTTAGCAAAAACTTATTCATTTTGCTCTGAGAGATAACACCTTCTAGCTGACTTTAAGTTAGGCCATCCATTATAAATTAAGAGTACTATGAAAAATAAATGCGCTATTCCATTTTCAAAGGAATAAAATATATTGACTAAATACCACAATTTCCATAAATAAAGATAACAACTTTAGGTTCTATTAATAACTGTTTCACTTGATTCAATTCCATAAGCGTGCCTACATTGATTTCTATTTTTAAATAAACCCTGTAGTTGTTTAAATTATTTTAAGTTCACATTTAAATTGATTAAATACTTGTTCTATGGGAGGGGGTACTCTCTCCTGCTCCTCCTATCACTTACTCCTGCTAATTCAAAAGCTGAAGCCTGATATTCTCCAGATTGGGTTATTGCTATTGCCAAAATCATAATTCAAATCTTCTCCCACCATCGCCTCTACTTTTGCAAAAATCTAAAAAAACGTTATGGAGTCCAAACAATGTATATGAGAATACTCCAATATTTATAAGAATAAAAAACCTACTCCTGCCTGAACCGACCTCCCAATATTTTCTATTTACTGGAGGGATAAAAAAGGCAAATGTCTCATGAAATTTTCATCGTACTTCCTGACAAGAAGGAAGGTAAGTGGATGGCTGGCAATATGGCCTAAAACATTTATTTAAAATCGTCAACTTTTCATTGATACCTAAAATGATATTCTCACTTTTATTAACAAATGTAATGTGTCATACTAGATTACATTCATTAAAGACAAAGAATGAAAGAAAAGAGTATTTATCCGAGATCAACGACCTTATAGACAACTCCTCTCAGGATACATAGATGACATGTTTTTCTCACTTCTCAGTATTCTCTAGACATGTTGCTTTAAAAAAAAAAACAATTAATTTTAAATGTCTTGTACTTTATGAAGTTTGAATGTTGGATAGTTACATAGGCAGACAAATATTTAGGCTCTTTATCTCTAATTTATCAGAGGAAAAAACTTACGTAATCCTGTAAGGAGGGATATCTTATCTTGTTCCACCTTACTGTAAACACAGTATTTATTGCTTCATATTAGCGAAGAAATCCATCACTTAAGTTAGTAAATTCTGGTTTTTTTGGTCAGTGTGGGTTTCACCTTAAGACCTTGGGATCTTTTCGGAAAAGGTATATTTGTTTTTATTAGCTATGGGAAGATAGTTTACTGAACTTTCGTTCATCATGGGTGCATTCTTACTTGTGGCTCATAATTTGTCATTTCCACTGCATATATATTCTGTGGGGCGGATTACATTCTTAGTTGGGCTCATAAGGTGTCATTCCCACTACATATACATCCTGCAGGAGGATTGCATTATTTCCTCCAGCCGCACCAGTTGTTTCGGCTGATAATAAGAATCATAAGAAGGATGAACAAACTGCCATCATGTAGGCGAATCTGAAACATGTAGAGGATTTAGTGCTTGTTGTGAGGGTAGGGGAGAAGAATTTCGTCACCATTCCTCACTCTGTTCCTTAATCTCCATTATGTCTTTAAATAGAACCACTAATGATCTGCCATTTCTTCCATTTTCCTGCTGTCTTTCTTTTCCTGACTTCTAAATTGTTACTAGCTAATCTTTTTGCTCCTTATCTTCTATTTATTTATTTTCTTTTATAAACTCTAGAATGTTAGAATTAAAATTTTCAAATGATTTGACAACCTCTTCTACAGTTATCCCGTATACATTGCCCTGTTCTCATTGGGCCTGGTTAAAGGCTAGTGAATAGCGACTGAAGGGTCTTACCACTCCTCCTAATGGACAAGCCCTCTACCTCCCAGATTATAATCGTGTGGGGGTAAGCAAGTGCTTCCTGCCTTACAAGTTATCTCAGGGGTAGAGGTACCATGTCATTCCTTGGGATCCGCTAATCCCTATGCAATAACGTAGAGCTTGCTTCTCGGCAGAGTTCTGGTTCCGATCTCTTTTCTGATGACGTCCCGGCGGGGTTCATTTTTATTTGGTTCTAAGTTCCGTATGCAGGCTTAGGCAAATTGGCATAAACAAACTGTTTAGCGCTTTCACCAACTTCCTGTACAAAATAAAATTCACGTTAGACAATTGAAACCCTATTTCATAGGATTCTTTAATGATATCTGCAAATTTTTTTGCCTATTCTTAATTTAGGGGGATGCAGATAAACATAATCTTCTGCTTTAAATTGATAGTGGAACTGCATCTCATGTATGCTATTGCTTGTCAACATAACGATTAGCACTGTTATAAGCATCTAGTTACAGCGTTCACCAATCCATTTGAAGCACAATGGTAGCAGGGTCATTTGAACCAATGTGCGTTAGTCTATCTATAATAATTTTACTACTAAAATCCTGTTGCTGTTTTTTGGCTATAAACTCACTGAAGATTATAGGTTATAGTCCTCTATTGCGTCAATAGATACTCGACTGAGGCAATCATTGTTACCATTTTTCAGTCCTTTTTTTCCACATATAGTTTCAGATCCCCTTATAATAAACTTTATCTAGTGCAGGAACTAACATTACATTTGCGAAAAGTTATCAAAACTAAGATGATATTTCAAGAATTTTCACTCTATTAAGAGTTGGAAAAATTTATACACTAAATCATCACCCAATCTTTAGTCTTTTTCTTTCTGTTTTTGTTGAGAAATATTTCCTGGGTGTGAATCTATCCACACAAGACACCCCTTTGTGGTTGTACCACACAAACTTTTTGTATAAAGTAGGTTATGAATAGATTTATTCTGAGGAAACCTTTGCATCCATCAATTTCCAAAATACTCACACATGGATTCACCAACACAATAGAATTGTTCAACTGGAGCATATTTAAAATATTTGAGATTCAGTGCTTCAATAACTTCAAATAATCGGCATATTTATTGTATAAATCTAAGTTGTTATTTTCAGCTACAAATCAGTTGGTAAAGATTGCTGCAGATCTGTCCCTTCTCATTGGGTTTGCAATTACATTGTGATTAACATCGGCCGCTTGTTCCTATCACAACCTCCTTCTGGCAACAGAGGTATACCCACTTAGCAGTAGATTTCCAAAAAAACACCTCATTTCTTCAAGGGTCACATTACACATAAGTTTGTGTTTTGCTCCATTATATATATCAATAGGCTGCTCCAGTAAATATTTCAATAATTTCATTGTCTATGAATAGTTTAAAAAACTTTATTGGAAGTGGTGATTTACTTTTCAGTTCTTTGATCACTTTATCTGGTTCATTCCATTCTGAAGGTTCTAAATTGAGATAGCTTTTTACTCCAAATCTAAGGTTAACATTTTTGTTTTATTTCTTGATTGTTGAATTATTTTTATTCATCACTGTCACTGCTGCTATATACATAGGAACTCTCATCATATTTCCTTAAAGATTACCGACCTTCCTGCATCTTTGTATGTGATATTTTCTGTTGCATTTCCTAGAGGTAAAATAAAAATATTTGTAAAGGTTCTTGGGCTACCAATATCCCTGTCACCATTACTTTCAATAGTGTTTAGATGATCAGCCAATATTCTAGTGGTCTGCTTTTTTTGTAAAAATGTTTCAACGAAAATAAATTGCATTCACTGAAAATAATATTATTATAAAATAGACAAAAGGGACTGAGAGGATATTTTTTAGATTCAGTAATCAAAGCCAGCATTCATTATTAAAAGCCCACTTTCTTTTCATTTGAATACGCACCTACATATTATAATAAAAATAAGAAAATTGTAAACAAAATAAAAGTTATTTATGTCCTTAGCGTCTTACACAGAGGACAGCTAAATTAAAATTTTTCTATAGTCCTAAATTTACCAAATTCTGTATTTACATGATTATAATTTATTTTTACAACCTTATTAGTAGCAGAAATGTGAGAAAAACAATTTATACAAACTGCTAAATTTTAGAAAAAATTGTTTAGAAATTATAGACATATCAAGTACATGAAAATCTCCAAAAGAGATGCAAGAAAATGGCATAATAATTAAATAGTTTGAAATATTGTGACACTAACTTTTCACATATAAAACTGAAACTTATAGAAGTTAACAAGTGGCTCCATTAAATAAAATTTTATTAACGATTTTGATAAAAAAAATTGAAAATTTTTACAAGCGTCCTACATATAATGACTCCAGCCATAAATTGGTAAAATAATTTTTATACCCTGTAATCTGGTGGTTACAATATCTTCCACTTTCCCTTACATAGAACGTGGCCTCCCCTCTCAACCTGAGTTCTTCTATGAAAATAGACACTCTACCCCCTCCCTGTCTCTTCCTCCCATTTTCCTGCTTCAGACACTCCACCTCCTCTAGACACTGAATGTATTCTTCGATATCCATCTTTCTATCATAGATGGGTAGTCCCTTGAACAATCCTGTTTATACTCTACTTAGTTTATTATCCATAGGGTTTAGTTATAATTTCATAACGTCCATTTTACAATACAATTGGTTTATTATTGTTTAGATAGATTTTCGTCCTTTCGGACATCATCAGTATTTTTTATTGTTTCATCCTTTCGGAAAAAATACTGATGACATCCGAAAGGATGAAAATCTGTCTAAACAATAATAAACCAATTGTTTTGTAAAATGGACGTTATGAAATTAAAACTATATACACTAAACAATACAACGTGTGAAAAATAATGAATCCATAGGATTGTTTACAACTCTATTTTTACGATATTTTGACAATTGTAGGCATTATATTTTTGTTTCTAATATTTATTTATTCTGTTCTTTAATAAGTTTCTCCACACCAAAGAAATCCGAAACTACTCACTCCAATGTCAAGGATTAAATTTACCTAATTAATCTGCAATGCAATACTTAAGCATGAAATGTAATTTTACAACCCTTATTGATCAATGAAGTTTTTACTATCAAATATAATTCTTAACTACACCTCTGATAATAACATCAAAACAAGTTCAAAATTTAATACAATTTTGATTATTAGTTTTATACCAGGGATTCGTTCTTATTTTCTATGAAAGACCACTATTCGCGCACACTTGTGCGATACATGAACACATAAAAAAGAATTTTGAATAATTAAGAGTTAATTAAATTGTTAATAATAATTGGGGCCTGTTGAGCACTTTCTACAGGCTTTTCTGTAAGTAGATCAAGAATTTCTTCTGAGGTAGTAGCTGCTGATGTGTTAATACTATTCATCTTTAATATTAAGGAACAATATATATCTTAATCTTGCTACTTTTATTTAAGTAAGAGACAATTTCATTTTTGATATATCAAAAATAATCATTTTATTCTTAAAAAAATTCTTAACAGGAATTTTAATTTTAACAAACATTCAAATTTGGAAAAAAAAATGTTGGATAATGAAATCTTATTTTCATTATAATGATAAAATATTACATTTCAGAAAAAAAGTTTTCAATAAATAATGATATTTTCAATGGATCGATTGGCATCAAAAATTACTGGAAATTGGATTGCAAGACGGTGTTATTCTTTGACCTTTTTAATGTTATTAACGAATTCTATTTCTTAAACTAAGGTCATTTTCAAGATTCAACAGATCTTTTTCATTACATTAAAACTTTAAATGAATTTTGGTGACCAAAAATACCATGTGTAGTGGTTCCACCTCATATCCACAGAGTTGGCACAATTTTTTTGCCCCTTCTCCTTCTCCCGCTGTAATTTGCCTTTTGGCTCCTTCGTCAACGCTTTCACTGTGGTTCCATTCCTGGTATCCCCTTTTAAGGCCCATTCCTTTGCCACAGTTACCAACCTTGCAAATTATAGTTAGCGCTTGGACGGAAATGTAGTAATCCTAGTGACTCTGAATCCCTCTTGCCCAACTTTTCTTCTCCCTGAATTTCCTTGTTATCCACAAAAACCATTATCGGAGGAGTTATGGAGGTTACAGTAGCCCCATCCTCATATTAAAGAGTCTACATGAGGTATTACGAATGCGTTAGTCTTTTCACCAAATTACATTCCTCATGACAAAAGTTTTTATCAGTGGAGCCGTGCCGGTTTCCGTGAATAGTCAGGCCTAACTCAACATTAATAAAAAAAATAAACGTTATTAACATGACTTTTGCGACAGTGAGAATGTGGCATTTTTTTCCTATTATTGAGTAATTAAAAAAAACTCTAACTGTTTTCTCTTAAGTCGCGAGGAATCTATGATATGATGGTTTTGGAGTGAGGTTTTTACTTAATTAATAGCGATTTATTATTTACCTTAGTCCTACTCTGAGAATCTTATTTAGTTTTTCCATAATATCAATATATATTGGTATCCTGAGGTTCTTTTAACATGTGTATATAAGGGATGACATATCTCAATGCGCTGCCTTTAGAATTGTTCCTAACGGCATCAAATTATGAATTTTCTTGATATTTCAGGAAACTACTTTGGAATTAAATTCTAGTTGTTCAAAGTACTTTAAATTTTAACTAGTGAACTTTGCAGTTTTTTTAAATTTTTAATTACCTCGCATTGCTATTGTATTTCTCTTTATTCTATGAAACCATTAGTATAACGAATTATCGGTCTTTTGTGACTTTTGTTTTAAATCACGCTTACTGCCCATGCTCTACTCGGAATGTTCTTTCTTTTTGGTTGTCTAGGATGTTTTTTGAGGCAGTTAGGAGCCAATTTCGTCCAGGACAGCACCAAAATGTGCTGCTCGCTCCTGTGATTTGCCAGGTCGTTCCATGAGCTTACTGAACTTTGAGATTTCTTCTTATTAGATATTTGATGACAGATTATGATGATTTTCATCCGAACTACTTTGTTTGGATTATCCTCTTGTGAAGTAGATTTTCTCGGAGCAAGGAAGTACTTATCATGTCTGATTGAATGTTATCCGGGATAGGTCACGGCAAGCCCTTGTTCAATCCTTAAGGAAATGGCGTCGAGGTCTGCGTAGTCGTGGAGGAATGTTTCTGACTATTGGGGTGCCGCCCCTAGAGGATGTTCATGCTATGTAGCCTGCGCCTCATGTTTGACCATTAGTTACTAGTTTCCCATTGTGAACTTTCTGGTCAAAAGTTGGCCTTGACTGATGTGCTCATCTATTCGTGCTCATGCCGTATAACGCTCCTTTGGTTTTGTCTGGTTCGATTGACTGGCACCTCTTTCTTCTTCCGGAGTTTATTGCCCGTATAATCAAAACATGAAGTTATTTGGCTGAAATTGATGTATTTTGGTGTTTTTTTTTTTATTAACAATCCATGTTAGGCTGTTTTGTTTTTGCAGTCTTAATGCTGTTTCGCGGTGTTAAGATGCCCTACTATAATTTTTTCCTTTTGCCTTTCCTTTTGCTTTGTTCCATTACATGTTCTATTTCAGTTTTATGCCCAGATGACTGATAAATTTCCCTTCCCTTTCCTAATTATTCTGTTTTTGGCCCCTCTTCACCGTTTTGTTCTTATTGTTATTATTATTATTATTATTATTATTATTATTATTATT
>JAHWFO010003801.1:381156-397766 GCA_023313115.1 Rhysida immarginata
AGGGAGGAAAAGTTATGCACTCGTGGGAGTATTGATGTTTGGGTGTAGGAATTTTCTTTACTATGTGACAGGTGTTTAGAATTGTGGCTTTCTGTAAGGTTTTGTATAAGTGTGGGTTTAAATTTAGTGTTGACAGGCTTTTGTGTAGCGAGTGTGGAATAACCCCAGTGGCAGAAAGAACGATAGGAACAATGTGTACTCTGTTAACTCCCCAAAGGCGTTTTATTTCATGTGCAAGATCCGTATATTTAGTGATTTTGTCAGTGTATGTCTTTTGCAAATTATTATTATTATTATTATTATTATTATTATTATTATTATTATTATTATTATTGTTGTTGTTGTTGTTGTTGTTGTTGTTGTTAAGCACACCTTAGGTATAATAAAAGGTTTAGGTTTAGTCATAAAAACCACAGTAAAATACCATGAAGAGCTGGAGATTATACTCCATTGTTTCCATCTACATAATAAGTTTCAAATTGTCTTTTAAAATGGCGACAGGAATTTTGACATGTTGAGGCTTCGCATTTCATAGCCAGTGTACGTATATCAAATGGAAGATCATTCCAATATTGTATTGCAATATAGGGAAAGTGTTGATCTCTATATTTAGATGTTCTTAACGGTACCTGTATCAGTCCATATCTAGTCTTTCGGCAATTACTTCTCTCGCAAAGTCATTTTCTGACATAAGCCACCGAATGGTTATTCATTCGCAAGGCATTGGCTAATTCATTCACTATGGCATTCTTCCGAATACTATCTAGTGTAGGTATTTTATACTTTGTACAGATATTAGTTATTGAATTGTATTTAGTTAACTGAAAGGCTGCGCGGATCACTTTATTATACGCTACCTTAATACGCTGAAAGTTAACTTTATTCGAGCTACTCAAAAACACTACATTATAGTCTAATACTGGACGTTTTACTAAGCGGATAAAGCCAGTTATCTCATGATTTGAATGAAAATGACGAATTCTTCTTATTGAATAAGTCTTAAGACATAGGTTAATGATTATAGTATCAATCATGATGTTGAAATTCATCTTTAAATCAAACATAATCCCCAATATTTTAATTGTTTCCTTAGTTACACTACTTTTTGAAGCAATGAACACATTTGTTTTCGATTTATTAAGAGTGAGTCCTCTTTTACTATACCACTCATGCAAGTAATTAATGTCTTGGTCTAAGTCCAACATCGTTGTATCCTCGTTTTGACTTTGATAAGGAGTAAATAAAAAACTATCTTCCACATAACTTAATATTTGAAGATTAAAATCACGGTTAAAAACTGATGATGTAGCAACGGCGTATAATAATGGTCCTAGACCAGAGCCTTGAACTATGCCACGTAATGATTGTTTGGTGATCGACGGCGCATGCTGAACTATATTAATGCGTTCAATTAATTAATCTTTAACTAGTTCCAGATAGGAGTGTGTTACCCCCTTGGAAACCAAATCCTGTTGCAGTTGTGTTCGGGATATTGTATCGAATGTCTTTGATACATCTGTTTGCACAATAATAATACGAAGTCCCTGGTCTAAAGAGTCCACTCCCGCATTGTTGTACAGGCATCTTAAGCCATAAACACTCCACTAAGTCTGCAAAAATCAATTTCTCCACCAGTTTTGTTAATGGCGATAATACAGTTATTGGACGATATTTATTTATATCATTAAAGCTACCCGACTTATGTATTGGTAGTATGGATGACTGCTTAGGCTTGTTTGGAAATTATTTGTGCATTGTTTTTCGTCCATCATTTTGTTCCTTTCACCTTCATCCATACACCAGCAAATGTTTAGTGTCTTTAAGTTTCCTATTATTGTTATTTGCTTTGATTCTTTTCGTTGTTTTTTCTTTTATTTTTCATGTTTTGTGCACTGTTGAGATGACTCTACTCATATATAATTAAATTGGCCCACAAATATTGTAATTCACTCGTTTGCTACTGGCCCTTGAATAAACAAGGAACATTCTCGTCGTATGATTCGTAATTGAATGAACTTTACTTTAATTCTAATCCGGAATCTCTTCTGTTCAAACAAAATCTATGCATCAATTTATTATATTTTTCCCTCTGAATATTTTTTGCCTCTTTGTAAGAATAATTTAGAAGAGACCTTTTTACTTCTCAAGATTCCAAACTTGATTGAGCTAATGAACCAAGTCATTAATCGGATTCCACTCTATGAACTGTCAGGATTTACCAAGGTTCTTCGATCCAGCATTCGGAACTCTTGAAAAATCTTATTTCACTTTTACTTGTTCGTTGTACCCAGATATTTTGATAAAAGCAATAAAAATAACAATTTTCATTTGGAACCGTTCTTTCAAATACTCAAGTTTGGCCCATTATCATTAGCTTATTCTGGGAATTATCAGGAAGGGAGGTTCCTTAAAATTATTTGGAAAAGGAGTTCTCTTTTTGGGGGTTTATGTAGTCAGTAGTTGTTTTCTAAGCCCAAGTAATTATATTAATAAATTCTTGTTGGCACTTAATCCGTTTTTGGAGTTAATCGCTACCCACTTCTATTTCTCTTACTATCGCGCTTAAGCTGTATGTTCCTAAGTAAAAACATGCTACACGTGACAAATGAGAGAGTGTGTGTGCCATTCCTTTCTTTAACTGCTGCTCCAGAGTGTGGAGATTCATTATTGGGCTCCGTGATTGTAGACATTTTAACTAACCCTCTTAAAAACAAATGGATAAAAATACGTCTGATAATAGTGATAATTAGAACTCATGATGAATAAACAGATTATATTGTGACATACCAATTCACTGGGTGTCGCATATGCCCGTCAGAAACCTGTTGATATTGCGCGTTTTATTTTTTTTCTGTGTTAGTCTTGCTCTTTTGTTTAGTGCCTCGCAGGCATTGTCTTAGTATTTAAGATTTGTTTTGTTCTATGTGTTGATTAGTTGCTTTGTATCTTACTGCAGTTTGTCCTAATAAATTGTTTTTTTAATTGTAAATACAAGTTTTTTAATTGTAAATACAAGTTTTTTAATTGTAAATACAAGTTTTTTAATTTTAAATAGGGTATGTTAATTTATTATGATTCTGTTGTTGTTATAAAGATAGCGTTATTGCTATAAGGCCGTACGTGTCGGCGACATTCGCATAATTGGAAATGAGTATTGTTCCCGGGAAGATTTCCTAGAAAATGCTAGCTAACGCTTCCAGCAATTGTTTCGTCACTCTAATATGTTAAATTTTTGGTATTCTGTTCTAATTTTTTTTTGAAGAGGAGAGAATTTTCTGTATGCGCAAACAAGACAGTCTTTTCTTTTTTTCCTCATGAAAGCAACAAACGAGAATCCTTTGAAGACGATTACCTTAAGCAAGATTTGATATTTGCGTTCTTACAAGGTATTCTTTAATTTTTGAACTTCATTAAGTTATTGAATAGTTATATGTGGTTTAACTGAGTTCTTTTTGTTATTTTACCCCTCTTCTGAGCGACATTTATGATTCGAGAAGGAGATTCGAACATGATCTCATCGGAACGGCAGTGAAACTGCGCAGAGACGCGCCGCGCCGTACAGCCTACCTTCCAAACCTGGTTTGTGTTATTGTCGGCCAGTGGTGAGGGATTCTTCATTTCTTTCATATCCGCGATGACGAAAGTACGAGTGCTGCGTAGTTCCTCATTCAGCCATCCATGTCCTTGAACGTTTATGGCATGGAACTTGCTAAACAAACCACTGTATAAGTTAATGCCATAGCAAGATGAAAACACCAGGTTCACTGCAACCCTGTGCAAGAAGAAGGTGTTTTACTCATCTGTTGATGATTTTGTTGTTGTAACTTCTATTATGAGTATCGGAGTGTGTAATGAATTCTACTGCCACATAAGCTAATAGTTTTGTTACTTGTTAATAGAAAGGGCCCCTCACATGATAGTTTGCACACGTATAATGAATATTTTGAAGAAAATAACTGGAATAGGAATGAATGTTTTATGTTTTTAGCAATTTTGCGTTACATCAAGTCTTTTACTCTTTCGATACATTCATGCACCGAACCCCTGACAAGCCGCCCCTGTAGGTTTTGTTGACCTCTCACTTAACATTTATTATTAATAGGGTCCCATCACAACATAATTTCTATATAGTTTAGTGAACAGATTTCACTTAAAAACTATCAAGAATGCTTCATTCTTTTTTTCTATCATTCAGCCGTTCCTTCATTATCATCTTTGCTCATCGAACGATCTTAGTAGAATCTCTCTGAGAATTAATTCAAAACTGACAATATCCGTCAAACTCTTAAACTGGAATTTGTTGAATATTGGTTGATAATTTGTTAACAATGTGGGAAAGTGTTCAGGACTTGACAGACATAATACAGGACTCACAGTCCGAGCTGGAGAAAAGGGGGCATAGTCTCCATTCGACAGACCTTATCTGTAAAATATCCCACTGAAAAACAAAATATTCGTCTGGCAAAAAGAAAACTTTGAAATGGTTCTACTAACGTGTTTTGAATAAATATCCAATCTTACAATAAGATTTATAAAATCGGAATAGTGAATTTATAAAGCTGAATACAACGAACACTGAAGTTGTATAAAGCTGAAGTCTTCTTAGATGTGGTCGTTGAAATCGACGAGTTCAAAGCTTAATAATTAAACTATGTGGACTAATACGACTTTTATGGAGAATTGTTTAGAAATAAAGCATACATGCTATCAAAATGTGCGACCCGCACTGTACTGCCATTTGCAACACCCTGTTTATTTTTTATATCTTTATTTCTAGTTCGTAAACAGCAAGAGCCACTACCATCAATGGAAGATTTCTTGATAGATCTTGCAAAGAAGCAATTAGAAGATTTTTGCCCAGAAAATTGCACACTTTTTAAAGTTGACATGAGCGGAAAGATTTCAAGCCAGTAAGTGTTGTCTTAAAAATTTTAACTCAATTTCAAAAAACAATTATTGTCATATGGCAGTGGTTTATTCACCATAACTGACAGAAATTTAAAATATAAAAATAATAAATTTTTAATTTTCCAGCGTTCACGTGGGAAATGCAAGGTTAAAGAAAATAATATGAACATCTTTAATTTTCGACGTTTTCTCGAATATCTAGACAAATAATTGATTTTTCTAGATCAGGGTTGTAAAGTTCATGTTACATCTTACGTATATGAGCATGTATATGTATATCATATTATATCTTATGTATATCTTAATGCCTATAGGGGACTGACAACAAATTAAATTCTAAAATTATTATTATGAAACGTCTTAAAAATGAGAAATGTTTTTGCTTTCTTTGAAATGTGTCAAGAGATATGTTTCACTTATCTGTATTCATTTGTATGAAAATAGCACGTATATTTATGGAGATATTAAGGTTTCTTAAAAAAAATCTAAATTTCTCTGTAGGTTTTTTTGTTTATACCAAGCATGGTTTTCAACCTAATGCAATGCCATTTTCAGGAAACTTGTCAAACTACAGTAGAGACAACATCTTTTAAACAGAATACAAGAATATTAAAAATTTGATGAAATACGAGCAAATTATATGAAATAATGTGTAATTACTCATTCGCAAGAGTTAAAAAATGCCTTTGGCACGGTTTATTAGCCAAATGTATAGAGCTACTTTTATGGAAACTCAAGCAAATATTGTAAAAATGCTGAAAGATTTTGCTAATAGAATAGATTGAATTTCAGTTGCTCTCAAAAATAAACAAAACGATAAGGGGTTTTTCCAATTTTTTAATTTTGAGCGAGAAATCAGGACCAGGTCTTGGATTAGCAAAATTGGTAACGTTTACTTGGCTATGATACTGGAATTCACTTCATTAGAACAGTCAACCTGAATGTAGTCTCTATTAAGAGATGAATTCGCAAAGTGTAGGAAAATAAGTGCTATCATCTTTGCTAGTCATCCAAAACCTGTTCCTATTTTCTCATTGATTGGCAGCAAAATAAACCAAGATGCCACTACTTGATTTTATTTTTGGACAAGACACCAGTAACAACTTTTCCTAACGCTGATATGAAGTCAATATGAAGTGAATATGCCTTCATAACAACGCAAGGAAAAGTTGATATTGGTAACTGGTATAAAAATAAAAATTTTTAGAGGACCCTAATCGTTTTGTTAATTATTGAATGTGACTGAAATTCAACTCATTATAAAACTCGATGAAATCTTTCTGAATTTTCAAGATATCCGCTTGGGCTTTCTATAAGATTATCTCGGTATATTTGGTTAATAAATTATGCATAATATATTTTAGTTACTCTTGTGCATGCACAGTTAAACATTATCTATCCTCTTCTATCTACTTTCTATGCATATAATAAAAATGTAGGACCATTGTGTCTGTACATTGAAAATATTTGCCAAATCTGATTGCGGGTGATGTAGGATGTACAGAATACAATAAGACCATTTTTACAATTTTTGTCTGTCTGAACAGGCTAATCTCGAAAACTACTTGACGAATCTTCATGGGGTTTACACAGTTGGTTAATCACAGCTTAACTCGAGCGTACCATGGAGCATCATATAGGATTTATTTCATCAAAATCGGCTCATGGAAAGAATAAACATCTTAAGTTTTAGTTCTAGGAGTCTGCAAGGCCATAGCCTACAAAGATAAGGAAAGTTTGCCTATAATCTGTCCAACGAAAGAAAAACTGGGCGTATCCAGTAAAATTTCCAATTTCTATTGTTAGCAATTGTTAATTTTACTTAGCAACAATGTCTAACAATTGAAATCGGAAATTTAATTAGACACGTCCAGTTTTTCTTTCGTTAAACAGAGAATAATAGCTCGCTGCTCTATTATTGCAATGTTGCGATATTTTGAACAATAGTCTTCTCGCTTTGCCACCTGGTAGGGCTAATAGTGGCCTCTCAGCTTTGCTGTGGATAGTTGCTTACTATCTTATGCGGATTCCAAAAAGATATTTTGCCACATTTTCATATTGTATTGGAGTGTTTATTGACCACCGATTCACTGAAGAAAACTTCCGACCCACGACAAATAACCTTAACTTTATACAGTCGAGTTTTCTTTATAACGAAATCATTGGCTACACACCAAAAAATTTGTTATTAAGAAAATTCATTATACAGAAACATGGTTAGGACTTAAGATCTACATGTTTATCTAGGTAAAGGACCAAAGTTAAAATTCGTAATAGGGGAAAATGTGGGTATATTATTATCCATTTTAGAGACTTTAAACGTATTGCAAAATGAACTTCAAAAATAATTTTCAATAAGTTAACTTTAACATAATTATGTTATCTGCCCAAATTTTAATAATGCCATAAACCATTTTTCTAATTTCAAGGAAGCAACTCGGTTGTTCTTTTTTAACTAGAGAAGGAGTTGCAAGTTAAATCTGCACATTTTTGCATTTGAAACATCATTTGCAGCAATATTGTTCCATAACCTCCCAGAAAAAAGGCCAAACAACTGACGCGTCACGCATTGTAACATCATGATATTTCGAACATTGTTAAAATTATTTCTACCCATAATAAAGGCTAAATTTGGGCGACTGATGATAATGTAACATCGTATGACTTTGCAGTTGTTTGGCTTTCTTTCTAGAAGGTGTTGCTGCAATAGTGCTGTAAATGATGATCCAAATGCAAAAGTGTGCTGAGTTGACGGTGCAATGGATTGTAGGTAGAATAGTAAAAACATGGTGCTTCATAATTGATTTTTAAGACTCCAGAGGTGGCGCGGGTGTTTGTAACATGGTGGTGGCGCGCGGTTTCGAGACCGCATATTGAAATTACTTTTTTTAATGTTCAAAAATGAAATTCATGAAGTTTTATCTATCACTTAGTTTACCTTATTAATTATTGAACACCTCAGAAAACTATTCAATATTATCTCAAAAACGCAACTTTTAGAAAGAAAATTAAAAACCGTTCGTTTTCCGTCATCCGTCAAAATTAGACATGAATATTTCAGGAAAGGTATTTATAAAAATAAAATAATTGAAAATTGATACTTTGCACTATTTTTACTTATCATACATACATACTTTCCTATATAAAAGAAAACCATTCATAACAATCATTTCTCAGAGGACAAAATTGCCTATTTTTTATTACAAAAAAACAATAAAATAATTTTTCTCGAAATTCAAAATTATTTTATTCAAAACTACTATAAACGGATGTTAAATATATAGGAAATTAGAAAATACTCATTTCCAAAAAAGTTGGGACAGTGCAAAATATATAGAACAAACAAAAAGGGATGATCTAACAAAACTTTCTCGCGAATACAAAATAGCAGATACGTTTATGAAATGACATAAATATGCTGTATGCACCAAAACATTTTGTATCGTGGCCGGGATGTTCATTTTGAATGGAGGTGTTGCAACACGTTCCAAAATAGTAGGGACATACGTTGTAGAAAGCGCCGTTTGTAGTGGAACCTTCCGAAATGTTCGGGAATAATCTAGAATGATGACGTCGTACTACATTCCCTATAAAGAACAGTTGCCATCCGTCGTTCAGGTAACTTATTCGGAACGATGGGTCCAGGCAAGCCAGTTAGCGAAGATCTTCGTGTTCGAATCATTCAAGATTTTACAAACAACGTTTCTCAGCGTGCAATAGACAAAAGATTTAACCAGTCATCATCTACAGTACATAATATTATTAAGCGCTACTGAGATAGTGGTGAGATCACAGTTCGGAAAGGCCAAGGTAGAAAACCTATTCTGAATGCTCGAGCTCTTTGGATCATCCGACGTCACTGCGTCACGCATAGGAATGCTGCGATTACGGACATAGCCACGTGGGCCCGCGATTTTTTCGGGAAGCCATTATCGTTGAATACTGTACGCCGGTGCATCCACAAATGCAAACTTAAGTTATACTGTGCACAACAGAAGCCATACATCAAAAAACGACAGCAACGTCGCCGTCTGATATGGGCTCGAGCCCATCGCAATTGGTCCCAAGCACGCTGAAGAACATATTGTGGTCCGATGAGTCAACCTTTACGATTGTTTACGGAAATAATAGACGCCGTACACTCCGGACCAAAGACGAAAAGGATATTCCCGCGTGCTACAGGCTTTCGGTACAGAAACCACCGTCTGCCATGGTCTGGAGCTGTATTAGTGGCCATGGAATGGGAGAGTTTCACATCTGCAATGGCAACGTCAATGCTGAAGCGTATATACAGATCCTGGAACAAGCTATGGTGCCATCTAAGAGGCGCCTGTTTGGACGACGTCAGTGTATATTTCAACAAGATAACGCCAGACCGCATGCAGCGCGCATAACTTCTGCAAGGCTACGTCGGCAGCGCATTCGTATGTCGGATTGGCCCCCTTCCAGCTCGGATCTGTCGCCTATAGAAAACGTTTGGCGTATTATTAAACGAAAACTTCGACAGCGCGACCCCGGATAGTTGAACAGCTGAAAACCTATATCCAACAGGAATGGGACAGAATTCCGGTTACGGTGTTAGAAAGATTGGTGTCATCGATGCCCAAAAGATTACATTGTGTCATCAAGAGGAGAGGTGACGCCACACCGTGGTAAACGCCGTGCTGTCCCAACTTTTTTGGGAGTTTGTTGCACGTGCCAAACAGGAAAACCACCTGTATCTTTCTTTAAGCATATAAGATATGTGATCCCATGCCTAATTTATCGTTTATGTATTGTAATGCCTTGAAAAAAAAGCAATACAATTATCCAAACAAATGTGTTGGAGTTCTTCTTATACCTTCTCGTATATGTTTCGTATTTCATGGCTACCAAATAAGAATTTTTATCATTCTGCCTATAATCGTTTAGTTCTTTTATAAAAAGGTACCACACCTTAAAATTTTGATTGTGGTACCAGCAATAACACCTATTTGTATTGCAGATAACACTCCTAGTTATCCATTTTAGAGAGGTAAGAGAAAGAGAGAATGTCAAATTATCATCAAGTAGCGACTGATGCAGTCCAAGAGATTTTGTGGTATCATGCGATTGCACTGTCCCAACCTTTTTTGGAAATGACTATTGTATTTATAGAGGAGTTCATTGCTTTTGAAATTCAGAAAACAGCATTAGTATACTTGCATCATTATTTGCGTTTTGCTCCAATTATTTGTTTTCAAGTAAAAGTTTATAAGTAGGAAAATATTAATAAATAAGAAGTATATTGGAAATTAAATGGAGAATATGTTTAGGTAAAAAAAAAATTAAATGTAAATATAAGAAAAAGATTTTTTTCCATTTAATTTAGTAACGAAGTTGGTGGCATGCGGTCTCAGGGACCGCGCGCCCTATATATCTGAGTCTAGGGAAGAAATCGTGGATTATGACATACGAACTTCTAAAAGGGTCCAGGTTGAGAGAATACAGAAGTAGTCATTTTTTCTTTTAAATTTATAAGAAGATATAAAGCTTATTCATGAGCCTTACAATATGGCTGCAGCAGCTTCAGCTCCGCCGTTGAATGGCAGCTGAAGGTGCCGCCACCATGTTGTATACCAGTTTCACGCTGTGATTGGTTGCTGCAGAACGACGTCACTCTAATAAATAAGCTCTATTGACAAAAATGTAATGATGCGGTCTCTGAGACCGCGCCACTGCTGGAGTGTTATCGCAATTGTAACCTTGTTCAGCATAAAAAAACAAACAAAACAAAAAAAATCATCCAATTCGGACCAACCAATCACCCACAATCAGATGGTGAACTGTTTGTAGCTTACTAACAGTCACCCTGCACAAACAAGTTATATCAAACACTTTAAAAAAAAGTTATTGAAAAAAATGCTCGACGACCGTAGGCACCATAACACAATTGCGCATGGAACCTAACTGACGCCAAAACATCGGCAAACATGGCTGGTGTCACTCCTCGGTACGCTTCCTGGATTCGTTGAACCAGATCCTCCAGTGAGGCGGGCTGCGTAGCATAAACCTTGTCTTTCAGGTATCCCACAAGAAAAATTCAAGTGGTGTTAAATCAGAGGAGCGGGGTGGCCAACGAACTGGTTCTCCTCGGCCAATCCGTTGTTGTCCAAACATCTCACTTACATGCTCGCGAACGACTAACCCGTAATGTGCAGGAGCTCCATCATGCTAAAACCACGTGCTCTGATACGAGGCCAATGGCAAAATGTCAAAGAAGTCTGTGACTACCAGGTCGAGAATTTCAGCCCGGTAGCGTTCTGCAGTCAGGGTTCCATCGTAAAAATACGGTCCAACCACTGTGTCAATGTACAATACACACCCCACATTGATTATCCAGTTCACTTAATGCGTTGCTTCTTGCAGATATCGTGGGTTTACGTCTGCTCAATGATGATGGTTGTGCCTGTTGATAACTCCATCCCTGGTGAACTGGGCTTCATCTGTCAACAACACCTCATGAATGAAGTTTGGATTGTCATACAGGCAGGTAAATAACCAATTGCAGAAGGCGTGCCTAGTAACTCCTGGTGACAATGAATATGGTAAAGGTGGAAATGATGTGCGTGTGGAATGTTGAGAACAGTTCTCTGATGGCACAAGCAATAGTAGTTAAAAACGATTTTTGGGGCTGAATAAATGGTACCATCAAGCGACCAGTACCAACGGCAACCAATGACCATAGTGCGGAAATAGATAGTTGGGTCTCTATTGACCAAAAACCAAAGTCTGACCTTGTGCTCTCAATGTACCCGGTCGAACTGAAGCAAGTAAAACATTGGAAGACGTCACGGGAACTCTGGCTGAGACTGGAGGAAATACATCAGTCGAAAGGACCTGCACGCAAAGGCAACGCTCTTGAAGCGGCTCACTCTTTCTCGAATGAAAGATGGGGAGGACGTCCGAAATCATTTGGCAGAATTCTTCGATACAGTCGACAAGCTGGCCAAGATGGATCTGGAAATCAACAGCGACCTCTTGGCAATCATACTACTGTATAGTCTTCCAGATCTCTTCGAGAATTTCAGGAGTGCAATCGAATCCCGTGATGACCTCCGAAAACCAGAGGTGCTCCGCATAAAGATTGCAGAGGAATACGTCGCGAAGAAATCGAAAGATAGCGACTCAACATCGAGAGAAATATATGCTGGAAAACGCTAACGACGCGACCAAAAGAGAAACCAGCGGAAAGGAATCAAGGACGACTGCAAGGTCAGTGTATCAGACGGTGGCAGCAAGAAATTCAACTTCCTGTATCATCGGTATCGTAAACCGTGCCATAACGCATCAGAGTGTCTTGTGAGATCTGCCAAAAGGGATCAAAATGGAAGTGCAACATCCCTTATTGCAATAGAGTTGACAACAATAAATCCGTCATGCAGTCAGCGTTCGGAAGCGACTTGGGATGGTGCCTGGATAGTGGGTGCACGTCACACATGAAACTTGTAACGTGCTAGTAAACGGAGGTCGCGTTTACCGTCACGTTGAGCCCCAATGGGAATAAAAGACAAACCCGACTTTCCCTTAAGAAAAAACACAAAAGGCGAGGTAATCAGCAAAACCCAGAATGATTGTAATATTACCTTGAACTAGCCCAGCAGGTAAATAAAGATTAAAAGGAAAGTTGTAGAAATAGCGTTAACCCTCAGTTAACTTAAAAGAATAAATTGTCAAAAAAAAACGCGTACTATAAGTTACGTCAACCCCAGAACACAAGCGCTAATAATTCAATACCCCAAGACTACCTTACAGTAAAGAAAAAACTAAAGAAGTCCAAATAAATATTTTCTTTATTGCTGACAGAATATAGGTAGATGAAGCAGATAGCAGATAACAAGCAAAAGTCAGAAACCGTCTAACAGTAAGACAGGAATGGCAACAAAGTACATCGAGTTCACTTCAGGTACGGTTATAAATCAGAAAACTGCAGATGAAGTAACTGGTTGATACGATGGAAAGCGAAAAGGAAATCTCGGGGAAGAATCGAAGTTCAGACAATTAGATAGGAGTGGTGCGTTGCTTGTACTGCAAAAAATAAAGAGAAACTGACAGCAAAAATAGAAAGCATAAATTGGAAATAAAAAAAAAACCAGGTTTTCATAAATTCTTAAGTGATACTAAAAAACAAACAAACGTTATGTGATAATCAAATAAGCATCTCCACAAAAAAAAAGAAAGTAAGGTAAAGATTAAAATAATAATCATCAAACCATTAGACCTCCTCCACAAGGAATCTGAAGGACGGGTAACAAAATAACGCTAAACTAAATACGACGGGATAACAATAAGAGGAATAATACGGGAAGGGCAAGACGGATCAAAGGACGGACACACGGAATGAGAGATAACGGTCGGGTAAGACGAGAACAACATGGTTGAGGTCCTGAAAAACAAAACAATATTAATAAAGCATCTCCAAGAAATAATAAAAAAAGAATGAGAAATTCTCAATTAAAAGGATTTAAACATCATAAGGAAAGTAAATTATTGAAAGTGATTAATCAAACAAAGTCAAAAAAAAAAAGTCGGTTTTCTAAAAACATCTCGGAAATCGGAACATAGATGACAAAAATTCCTCTGAATGGGTTAGTTTCCTGTTGCACACTAACACATTGCATTATGAAGGTTCTAGTACAACTCTAAGTCGAACGACGAACTAACGCATCACTCCGGAATCAGCCAAAGGACAATAGGATCCACATCATATCTTGGACTGGACGAAACATTCCTATGTCCATCAAACTAAAGTCATTAGAAGACTTGAAGCATAATTGATGAACAGCCGAACACTACATCGGCAAAAGAAAACAATGCAGCAAACAAAAGACGGACGACATCATGTCGGACAACTACACATAACCAAAAACTCGTAGTCTCCTTAGATGTGGCCTGACAAAATCTTAATCAAAGATTCTACAATAAAAATTACTAACATCTATTAACTGTATATCCATCTCGATATTCCAGAGATGGGAGAGAGGCTGATGATGCCGAATCAGAGACCGAGCTGATACTGACTAAACATACTACTTTTAGTTAACAGCAAACCTACTAGAACAAAAAAATATTTAAATATCACGTTCCGCGTGACAGAACTTCCGAGTTCTTGGAAAGGAAAAGATACATTTGCTCCAAGAAAACGAGCTATTTAATACAACGACGACAGAACAATGGCAACAAAGAAAAACGTGAAACTTTTAACAATAGCGATGACGACGAACCTCGGGGAAAGAAAAGATAATTAAGGAAAATCGTATTTCAAAAAAAAAAAATTAAAATTTCTCCTAGAAATTAAATTTTTTTAAAACACGAAAAAACTATACTGTAAAAAAAGATTTCCAAATTTAATAGTTCGTGAAAGAGCGTTTTTAAGAAAACATATGTATAAGGTACGGAAAAGAGAGAGATGATTTTAAAACACCAGGCTTAAAAAAGCATACGGGAAACATCATTTTTAAGCAACGCGTCACTATTAAAAGACGAAGAGAGAAGACATTGAGCTCACGCACGAAATAATTCTAATAAACGGAATTAGGTAAACTTACGAACTCCGAACGCTTAACTAAAAGCCTTATTGGAAAAATTAATATAGTCAAAAAGATCCTCAAGCGATCAATGTAAATTTTCTATGGGAATAATAACCTAAGACGAGCGACATCCCAATAGAAGTCATAACACATGGGGAAACTCGCCTTATAACGGTAATTAAAAAATAACCCAAGAAAAAAGGAGAAATGACGCGAAGAAAAAATTGACATTTTTAATTTTCCAGGCGAAAATTATCATTAACCTGTAAACTGACGCTAACCGAATGCGTCGAGTAATCCCTTTATAACAAAATGTGGAGGGGGACTACGGTAATCTCCGTTTAAAAAAAAAAGTAAAGCGTAAGGTAAAAAGTAAGCGAATTACCTACACCGTTAAACATGAGAGCTGCAATAGTCAAAAGGTAAATAATGGGTGACCGGAGCCAGGAATATCGATAAGTCGTGGAGGGATAGAAACACGACGTTGGAAGAGTCTGCGAAGAGAGATAAAGATAGCAGAAAAAGACTGTCATAAATGTCCAAGACAAAAAAAAAAATTTTAATACTGTAGAGGGTGTAGAGGTACGCAACAAACTACAAAAAAAAGGAATTAAACATCCTGGAGCTGATCAAAAAATCACTGAATCTAGCAAGCTTTGTAGTGCCAAAATTGAAGGAATTGGCGACATAACTCTGAAGGTGACAGGCGGGAACTCACACTTGGGAAAACCTACTTCGTACCTCAACTGCGGAGCAAACTCATATCCGTGCCCAAAATTACGGACAGGAATTTTGACGTACTTTTCAAGAAGAAAAAGGCGTACACCTTCTACGAAAATGACTGGCGAGTACTCTTCACTGCCGTTTGTGTTTGGAGACCTCTACTTCGTGCGACATTAAAAAGGACACCGCAGCAACGGCTGAGGGAAAGGCTGAAGGAAAATTGAAAATTGAGGAATAACACGAGAAACTTGGTCATTTGTACGATGGAGACCTGAAGGAAATGGCAAGGAAAGAGGCAGTGCATGGGTTAGAACTAGAAAAAACCACGAGTTTGCAAACCTGCGAAATTTGCGCCCGGGGAAAGATGGCTCAGACCCAATTTCCAAAGGAGAGAGGTGAAAATACAGCCAAACTCTTGGAGATTGTCCACACAAATTGGCGCCATCTACTGGAAGAACACTATGATCTCATCACCCAGGAACCCTCTCGTTTCTCATTTTTACCCAGCATTATCTTTGTTCTTTTTTTCACTTCTTTTCTATATCTGTATATAGCCGCATGGCCAAGTAATTATGCCTAATAAATTATCTTCCTGACTTTACAAGTATGCTCTAAAATTCATTCATCCTATCAGCGGAAATATCCAATAACATATAAATTTTTTTCTAATTTTAAAGCAGATGGAAATAATAGAAATCAAAATTACCACAACTTAACATTATGTGATTGCTCTGCTGCATCAGGTGAATCCATATAATCATAGTTTTTATTATATAAGACCAAGAGTTGTAATAATATATAAATAATAAAAAACAGTAACTCCTTTTGATTAAAAAATATAAAAAATAAAAAAATCTAAACATTTGATTATGAAAGTCACCCAATGTCGAGAAATGCAATATATGAAATGGACAGAAACACGGATGAATAGAAAGTCTTGTGAAGCGTATGTATAACTGGATGAAGCAGACGAAACACAGGTGATGATAATAAATACAGGAAGATCTTGGTGAAGGTCTGAACAGAATGTTGCAAGAATAGCATAGGAAAAAACTCAATAACAGGTGAAGAACTATGATGAAATTCTGATGATCAGGAACGTTGATTACAATTTTATTAGGAATTGAAATAATAAAAAAAAAAGTTTTCGGGATATTTTGTCCCACCTTCAGTTTATAAAAATTTTTTTGAATGAAATTTCCGTTAAAATACATAATCTATCTATATATATAAAGAAGGATGTTTGTGGGTCTGTGCGTCTGTGGGTGGGTCTGTGTGTACGTTTTTTATACAAATCTACAGTTTTATTCCGATCTTGATGAAATTTCGCATACATGACCTTCAAAGCATAAAGAAGGTCACTGTCTACTTCAGATTTCGAAAAAATAATAATTATTGATAAAAAATCGATATTCATGGTTATGGCAGGGC
>JAHWFO010003801.1:413773-430895 GCA_023313115.1 Rhysida immarginata
CATAGAATTCCTGTTATACAGGCTTTTCTTAGAAAAAGGAGTTCATAGTTCTTAACAATTTCTTGAAAATATTTAAAAATGATCAGTACCTGGAGATAATGGAGAGGTAGCAGACTATTGAGAAAGAGTGGAAAGACGACAGTGGAAGCACTCCTTTAGCTCCGTGATGTATTGCAAGTAAATAGTAGATTCATCGACCGCTAGACTGCACAAAGTGATGAATGGCCAAGTTTTGCTTCAACACATCAGGAGAAGAGTGGAAATTGCAACAACACTGAGTATACATCTGAAGTAAGATTACGTGAGTAAGAAATTATTTAGACTAGCAGTGGCATCCTTGGAGAGGTCCAGCCATAGTGAGCCTTTAAAAAGTTTTTTTTCGAATTTCCATTAAGAGTTTTTACTGTATTAATTCTAAGCATTTTCATGTATTTATTTTTAAGATATTGCAAGATTTAATTTAATTTTTTTAGATTGTTCTGTTTACATCCAAGTGTAATTATCCCGGGCAACGCCGGGTACCTTTGCTAGTCTTCTATATATATATATATATAAAGAAGGATGTTTGTGGGTCTGTGGGTCTGTTTGTCTGTATGTTTTTTATACAAATCTTGATAAAATTTCGCATACATGACCTTTAAAGCATGAGGAAGGTCACTGTCTACCTCAGATTTCGGAAAAAATAATAAATATCGATAAAAAATCGATATTCATGGTTATGGCAAGGAATATTAATGAGAAATATCTCATGACCAATAATGCAAGTTAAGTTGGTACAACAATAGGTATCAACAATGGTATCAGCACGCAATTCACAAACGCTCTGCCAGAACTAACAATATATATCTAATGACCAACAATGCAAGTAAAAGTTTGTACAAGTGTAATTATCCCGTACAATGCCGGGTACCTCTTCTAGTCTATCTATATATATAAAGAAGGATGTTTGTGGTCTGTGGGTCTGTTTTTTATACAAATCTACAGTTTTATTCCGATTTTGATAAAATTTCACATACATGATCTTTAAAGCATGAGGAAGGTCACTGTCTACCTCAGATTTCGAAAAAATAATAAATATCGATAAAAAATCGATATTCATGGTTATGGCAAGGCATATTAATGAGAAATATCTCATGACCAACAAAGCAAGGCAATGTTTGTACAACAATAGGTATCAACAATAGTATCAGCACGCAATTCACAAACACACTGCATGAACCAACAATATATATATCATGACTAACAATGCAAGGCAAAGTTTGTGCAACAATAGGCCCAATGTGTTCGTATCAACTATGGTATCAACGCGCAATTCACCAATAACAATGAGCACAGAATGATGATGTAATGTTAAAGCAATCTTTCCAAGAATTATAACAATGAACATTAAATGATGATGTAATATGGATAAGTTTCAATTTGTAACAATGCATAGAACTCCTGTTATTCAGGCTTTTATTAGAAAAGAGAGTTCTTAATAGTTAACAATTTCTTGAAAATCTTTAAAAATGATCAGTAACTGGAGATAATGGAGAGTTAGCAGACTATTGAGAAAGAGTGGAAGGACGAGAGAGGAAGCACTCCTTTAGCTCTGTGATGTATTGAGCAAATGGGAAGCAAGTAAATAGAAGAATCGGCGACCGCTAGACTGTATAAAGTGATTGATGCCCAAGTTTTACTTCAACACTTCGAGAGAAGAGTGAAAATTTCAACAACACTATGTATACATCTGAGGTAAGATTACGTGAGTAAGAAATATTTAGACTATCAGTGGCATCCTTGGAGAGGTCCAGCCATTGTGAGCCTAAAGATTTTTTTCGAATTTTCATTAAGAATTTTTACTGTATTAATTCTAAGCATTTTCCTGTGTTTTTTTTTAAGATATTGCAAAATTTAATTTAATTTTTTGAGATTGTTCTGTTTACATCCAAGTGTAATTACCCCGGGCAACGCCGGGTACTTTTACTAGTGAAAACATAATAATGACAAGAATAAAATCAATAAAAACAAATAATGTGTGTTTGATTTTTGTGAACAGGGTAGGTTATTGGAAAGCAAGTGAAGTGATATTGTCCGTTTATGTGTTATAATTTTTTTTTATATATTTTTCATTTCCATTTATTAATAACTGACAAGGGGACATTACGACCTCGGAATTTCAGTTTAATACGAGACTTCGTGTATTAGTAGTGTACCTTTAGGCTGTCACAACTCAAAGTGTGAGGCGGCGGGTTCGAATTCCAGTTGTAACAATTTTTCTATTTACCCAAATAATTATTTAATATATATCATATTTACAAATTTATTTCTTACAACCAACTTTTTCACAAAATTTTCCTTTTTCTCAAAAGTATTATACTTATTTTTATTGTTGCAAATGTCTGCGTGTTAATAAAGTATTTTCTGCAAAATCTTTTGTATAGAATCAAAATTTTAAAAGAATAAATATTTTATTTTATTTTTCGAGGTGGCGGGTTTGAATGGAAATCTTTGTGAATGTAAACGATATGTGCTTTACAATGGATTTCATTAAAACTCCTTGTTCTTGTAAAAAGTCCTGATTTATTTGTTGTGCGAATGGGCGTGGTATCTTTTGTTTTCCATGCTTCTATGAAAAATATCATTCTGGTTCATGTATATCAGTTTAATTTAAGTGATTAACATTATAACTTCTGTATTGTAATGCTATTTGCATGAAATTAATTTTTTACCCTTCCCACACAAAATAGGCTATTTGCTGATAATACTTGTTACTTATATTAATCCGTAAACACTTGTAACAATAAAAATAAGCAGAATGATTTTGAGCAAATGAAAATTTTTTGAAAAAAGTTTGTTATCACAAATAAATTTGTAAATATAATATATTGAATAATTATTTGGGTAAAGAAAAAATATTATTACAACTTGAATTCGAACCCGCCACCTCACACTTTGACTTGTGAGTAGCAACCACGCTGCCGTATGAGCTATCGGATCACTTACAATCAAGGAGGAAAACTTTCCCTGATGTGTGGTGCTCGAAACTTTAAACCTTTTTTTTTTTAAATTGGCTGAATAGTGCGCCTTAATATTTAAGTATATTCCATCCTAAAGGTACACTACAACTACCCGAATTATCATGTTAAACTAAACTTCCGGGGTCGTAATGTTCCATAAATAATTAATGTTCCCGTAACAATATTAATGTAAGACATAAATAACAACCACCAATATAAAAAGGGAGGCGTGGTCACCACGGACTTTCTTATACATAAATGAGCTGGTCCAAATTCAGAAAAAATTAAACAATCTAATTCCGTTAGAAATTTAAAAAAAGTTTGCGAATAAAAGTTACTTCAAATAGCTTCTAAACATTTTGGTATAGATTCCAAATTTGCCTATACCATCTTATTTCGAAAATACTGGATTTTGACAGGAGTAAAACTGGTACTTCCGTTTGGAATTTTGAAAAGTTTTCTTTACAAAAGTTATTTATAATTGAAATAGAAAACTTTTCACCCCATACACAATTTTCATAGAGGCAATGTTTAAAAAGATATTTCAAAATTTATATTTTAGCGCTGGAGTAAAGTGATAAATCCAGTTGACGGATTACACTGGAAAACTAATCAGACCTCCAGACAAAGATTAAAATCTTAAGTTTAAAGTTTAGTCTCGATAGCTATAGCAGTTTGCACGCTATCGTAGAATGAGACACGCACGTAGAATGACAGAGACAGTGACACACAGATATTTTCCACAAGTAACGTTTTCATAATCTAGGGACCCTAAAACGTGAAGATCAGTGTAAATCTGGAGGTCTAAATTTTTCATGATTACAATACTTATACTATGAATAAGAAAGTAAAATTGACTTTCACCAGAGTATAACTAGTACTTCCGTTTGGAATGTTGAAAAATTTTCTTAATGAAGGTTGTTTAAAATTAGCTTCTAAACACTTTCATATACTTGACAAATTTTGCTATTCCATCTTATTTCGCCTATGTTAGCAAAAAACTTGATTTTGACAAGATTATAAGTGGGAATTCCGTTTGAAATTTTGAAAAACTTTCTTAACAAAAGTTGTTTAAAGTAGTAATTGAACACTTTTCAATCCTTTCAAAATTATCATTAACCAATAATTAATGAGATATTACAAAATTTATATTTTTGCGTTATTTTTCTCCGATTCCATTGGAAAACTAATCAGACCTCTAAAGGAAGATTATAATTCTAAATTTAAGTTCGGTCTCGATAGCTTTAGCCATTTGGACGCTATCGTGGACACACAAACACACAGACTGACCAAATTTATATTTTGGCGCTGGAGTAAACGGATACTTCCGATTCACCGATCCCACTGGAAAACTAATCAGACCTCCCGAGGAAGATTATAATCCTAAGTTTAAAGTTTGGTCTCGATAGCTTTAGCTGTGTGGATGCTATCATGGACTCACATATACACAGACTGACACACAGACACTGAAATATTTTCCAGAAATCAGTCGTATTCAAGGGATCGTAAAAAGTATAGATCAGTGAAAATCTGGAGGTCGAAATTTTTCGTGACATTTTTCAAATTTTACGTTCCTAATTCGCATTTCTTTTGCTGATTTTGTAAAATTCTCGTCTTCCGATGACGAAAGAAAGTAAATTGAGGTATGGTGACCACGCGACTTTCTTATACTTAAATGTCTTAGTCCAAATACAGAAAAAAAAAAACAACTGTCCAAAATGGCTAAAATATTTCGAAAAAATATGTGAATAAACGTTACTTCAAATTATCTTCTAAAGTATACTTTACAAATTTTCCTATGCCTATATTAGCAAAAAACTGAATTTTGACCCGGTACTTCCGTTTGAAATTTTGAAAATTTTTCCTAAGAAAAATTGTAATTGCAACGCTATTTAGTTCCTTCGCAATATTCATAAACGCAATGGTTAACGAGACCTTTTAAACTTTATATTTTAGGCATTAGAGTAAACTGCTACTTCCGTTTCATCGATTCCATTGGAAAACTAAATAGATCTCCCAAGGAAGATTATAATCTTAAATTTAAAGTTTGGTCTCGATAGCTTTAGCTGTTTGGACGCTATCGTGGATAGACGCACAGACAATTTCCAGAAATAAGTTTTTCGTAATCTAGGGAACCTAAAACGTATAGATCAGTGAAAATCTGGAGGTCGAAATTTTTTTGTGATTACAATACTTTCTTATACTTTCTTTTTTACTACATATTATAAGAAAGTAAAAAACAAAAGATGAAAACAGGAATACACTTTCTAATTTCAAAGACATTTGCCAAAATAATATAGAGAAATGGGAAACCACTAACTTAATATATATCATATTCCAGGAGCCATGTGTCAACAAATTTACACAGGTCAATGAAAACGACAATTAATAACACGAATAAAAGAACATGAAAGAGCACTTAAAAACAAGGATAATGATAATCATCTAGTGAACCACTATATAAACCAAAGTCAAATCCAGATTGGAACAAAGTAAAAATCATTAGTAAAGAAATAAATTACGAAATAAACTAATATGAGAAACTATCAACGTTATTTCGAATGATAACAATATAGCCAAATCATTTATAGAAATCTTCTATACAGTGTGTGCCAAAAGAAACGGGACGGTCGAATATTTCGCGAAATTTACATCGGATCGAAAAAGTGAAAAAAACGTGTTCAATATTTTTCAAAAAATTATCTAGTGATACCAAACACGATCTCCACCCCCACTCCAGCGGGTGCTGCGGGGGGCAATTTGGAAATCTTAAATAGAAACCCCCATTTTTGTTGAAGATTCGGACTTTACGGGAAAAAGCGAACAAGTTATAGACGAATTTTTTTTTTGATTCGCGATGAATGGCGCTGTAATCACAGGAAAACAAATACAGATCAGAAGTCTGCAAACGTCAAATTTCTCGGGACATACGCTTCGGAACACAAAATTATTTTTTTGAAAGGGCTATCTAATGATACTGTATGACATTCGACCAATTGATGGCGCTCTAATTGCAAAAACAATTCTTTCTCGCAAGTTAAAGTGTATCTACAGCTAATACAGTATAAAGTTAACGTCTTTCGTTCATTTTGTATCTGACTTTTGTAAAAAAAAATACGTTTAGCGTAACCCAGGAACAATGACGTGGACGTAGTAGTTTTTCGTTCCCTTCGGGGTGCTTGTTTTTGGTGAGTCCACTTCCTCTCGCTTATCGGAGTGCTTGTTTGAGGTGAGTCCTCTTGCCTCTCACGATTGGAGCCAATAATTTTATTGTAATAAATGCTCAAATTGTGCACCGTTTACTTCTTGGCAGTAAGCTAATTAGTGGTAAACAGACTTGATGGAATTGTTTAAGTTTTTCTGCAGGTATTTGGGCAGCTACAACAATTATTCTCTGACGCAATTCATCTAAATTTTGAGGTTTCTTTTCCTAAACCCGATTTTTTAAATAACCCCACAAGAAAAAAACAAGTGGAATTAAATCTGGTGACCTGGCAGGCCATTCGATCGGACCTCTTCGTCCAATCCAAAGATCAGGAAAATGTTCAACTAAATAATTACGATCGTTCCGTCCGTAATGAAGTGCAGCACCATCTTGCTGAAACCAAACATGCTCCAAGTTATCGCCAGCAATCTCCCTTATTGCTGGAATTATTTCATTTTGAAGCATGTTTTCATACCTTTGAGCAGTAGGATTACCATCGATAAAGAATGGCCCAATCAAATGATTATTTATTATTCCAGCCCAAACGTTTAATTTTCTGTGGATATTGAGTTTTGCTCTCTCGCATCCAGTGAAGATTCACGTCTGCGCAAGTCCTGCAATCATGCCGATAACAAGTACAGTCCAATTGAAATGTTGCTTCATCTGAGAATACAATGTTGCAAAGAAAGTCTGGATTTTGATCTATTCTAAGCATCATGTCCTCACAAAATTCTAAACATCGGTCGGGATCATCTCCATTTATCTCTATGAACAAGTGTCATTTTTGTAAGGATGCAATTTATTCCTTTTCAAAATCCTGGGAATGAAGATGTGCCAATTTCTTGAGCTTGGCAGTTCTACAAAGACTACTGTGAGGATTTTCCGTAAATGATAATAAAACATTCAACGCTTCTTCTTCGTTTGGTGCTGACCTTGGTCTTCCTAATCTTTCACAGAGCCTGTAGCTTAATATCTTCACTCTACCGTCGATTTGGAGATAGGATCCATTCCAATTCGAAAAGTATCATTGAAAATATCTTTTTCTTGTTCATTAATATGAGCCATTCTGAAAGAAAAAAAACTTTTTCAAGTGAAATTTTTCTTTACAGATGACGGTTCATCTGCTTGAAACAGCTTAAATAGTTGAATTAATGTATCATTTAAAAAGTACTTACAAAATGGACGAAGCACAAAAAATCAGAACAAAAATAGTCAACTTTTTGTTTACGTATTTATAATTAAAAAAAAAGAAATTGTTTACAAGCGGAAAGAATAAGAAAGATTAATTTTAAGGATTTAATTATGTTAATTTAAACGATATTTCCATTTTGTAAAATGAAAATACGTATTATCATTGTTAGATTTTTTTTCACAAATCTTATTTTCCATTATAACAAAACCATCTATCAAGAATTTGTTGTGATAAGCATAAATTCTATTAGATTCAAACTTAAGCAATCAGCAGCTATAAATATTCTATTGTTGTAATCTCATAAATCGTTTTATTGTTTTTTTACCATAGTTACTCTGCTCTAAATAAATTCAGATAAATTAAGAAACACAAAAGCAGTATTCCTTGCTTTTATTAACACTTAAAACAGGTTATGAGCCCAGGATGGTTCCAAAAATTAAAAAAAACCACGCTCCCACCACGCATAAGAACCCTATGTTGCAATTCCAGAGTGAAATTCGACTTTAAAAGGTAAACAATTTCCTTATTAAGTTCTCATCGCTAAAAAATATATAATGGCAACGTCAGGCCTATACCAGATAGAGAAGTTGACTAAACAGAACTATGAGACCTGGAAACTCCAGATGAAAATGGTTTTAATTCACTCCGGACTATGGGACTACACTAATGGTGCTCTAAGAAAACCAGACGATACATCGAAGCAGGCTGAATGGGAAACTAATGACCAGAAAGCGTTGGCATCCATAATATTAAGTAAGAAGCCTTCTGAATCCCTTCACGTGAAAACTTGTGCCACATCCAAAGACGTTTGGGACAAACTAAAAGAAATCTACCAATCAAGTGCACCGACAAGGAAGGTAACACTAATGAAAAGATTACTCAAGCTGAAGATGAAACCAGATCAGAACGTCCAAGATCACTTGGCGGTATTCATCGAATTGGCAGATCAACTTGCTGAGGTGAGTGTAACCATCCCAAAAGAACTACTAGTGATACTGATGCTATGCAGTCTGTCAGAAGCTTTTGAAAACTTCATCATAGCAATAGAAACCAGACATGAACTACCCGACATCGACTCGCTGAAGACAAAAATTCTGGAAGAAGAGTTGCGTAGAAATGAGACGCAGACATCCGATCAAACTGCACTCGTGACACAAAAACAAAGTGGATCTAAAAGCAAACAAATGCAAGTAAGAAAACAAAAATGCAGAAAAAGGAAAGCTAGCGAGGAACATCGTGCTACTATCGCACATGAATCTTCTATGAACGCAACAGCACATCACGCTCAAAACGAAGAATTTCTTTGGTCTACTGACTGGTGCATCAATAGCGGTGCGAGTGCGCATATGTGCGGAAATAAACAGCTATTTGAAGACATTAGAAGAATAGAACCAATTAAAATCCGCCTGGCAACCAAACAAAAAACGCTAGCGCGACAGAAAGGAAATATAAACATCCTTACATCTACATCACAAGGAGTAAAAGGCATCAAGCTAAAAGAAGTCCTTTACGTACCTGGACTGACCGGGAACTTACTCTCAGTAAGCAAAGCTACAGAAAATGGATACGAAGTCATCTTTAAAGAAAATGAAGCAACCATAAAGAAAGATAGAGAAATATACCTAACTGCCAGGAAACACAGAAACCTGTTCATTCTAAGACTTCAAGGCAATGATAACAACTCCTGTTTCTACACAAGAATTGAAGAAAACATGTATCTTGAAAGATGGCACCGAAGATTTGGACACCTAAATATACAGCAGCTGAGGCAAATGGAAGAAAAAGAGCTAGTCTATGGAATGAAACTTGGAAAAGAAAAATCACTGCTATGTGAACCTTGCATGAAAGCAAAACAAGCAAGGCTTCCCTTTCCTAAAAAAGCAACTGAGAGAAGTAAAGAACTACTTCAAATTATCCATAGCGATATCTGCGGTCCATTTAGGACAGAATCATTTGGTGATGGACTATATTTTGCTACATTTATCGATGATTTTTCCCGCTATATCTGTGTTAGCATTCTAAAGAAGAAAAGTGACGTATTGAAAGCATTTCAAGACTACCACGCCATGGCTGAAAAACAAACTGGTAAGAAGATAAAAGTCTTGCGAACTGACAATGGGAAGGAATTCTGTGGAAATGAGTTCAACACGTATCTAAAACAACATGGCATCTTACGACAGCTAACAGTGGAATACTCACCCCAACAAAACGGCGTAGCCGAGCGCTATAATCGTACGCTGGTAGAGATGGCCAGAACATTTTTTGCCGACTCAACTTTACCAATTCAACTTTGGGCGGAACTAATTTCGACTGCTACCTCGTCCCTAAAAGACAAGACACCATACGAACTGAGGGCAGGCAAAAAACCCTTTGCATCCCATCTCCTTATCATAGGAAGCACAGCTTATGTGAAGGACAATTCACCCGGAAAAGGAAAATTCGACCTTCGAGCTGAAAAATGCTAGCTAGTAGGCTACTCATCGGAAGCAAAAGCTTACAGGTTATGGAAACCTGGAACTAAAACCATCGTAAAGAGTCGAGACGTAAAAGTCATCGAAAGCATGTCATCTCCTATCAGAGAAATAGAATTATTAGATGAAGCAGAAGATCAAGAATCAATAGTCGATCTAGAAGATTTGGATGAAGATCTTATAATGGAAAACAAGCAAGCAAGCCAAGCCATGAAGCAAGTGGATCAAGATCAACTCCAAGATGATAGTGATAATGAAGAAAACTTCATAGATGCAGTTCAAGAACAACTGGAAACTAAAGACAAAGCTTCAACCTCACAAAAAAGAGCCAGAGGTCGACCACGAAAAATACTAACCGGCAAACGAGGAAGACCAAGAAAAGAATACCAAACTAGTAAAACAGCAGAAACTGAAACACTCAACATTGCTATTCCAGGATCAGTGCAAGAAGCTATGGAATCGCCCGAATCCAAGCAATGGCAAGAAGCTATGAAGAAAGAATTTCAGTCCTTGCAAAGCCACGATACCTGGACACTCGTAGAGTTACCAAAGGACAAAAAACCAATAAAATGTAAATGGGTGTACGCTGTCAAGTATACAGATACCAGAAATATAGATCGCTTTAAGGCAAGACTTGTTGCCAAAGGATGCTCACAAAAGAAAGGCATAGATTTTGAAGAAGTTTATTCTCCAGTAATACGATACTCGTCATTACGCTTATTTCTAGCATTAGCATCAAAGTATGGGTTTCACATTCATTACATGGATGTTAACTCTGCATATTTAAACGGAGAAATCGACTTTCAAATTTTTATGAAGCAGCCAGAAAACTTTGTGAAAAAAGGCAATGAAAATAAAGTTTGTAAGCTGAATAAAGCGCTCTACGGCTTGAAACAGTCAGGAAGGTTGTGGAATTACGAACTAAACCAAGAGCTCACAAACCTAGGACTAAAGAGAACAGACTCCGACAACTGTATTAATACAAAAATAGATGATGCATCAACACTTATAGTATTGACATATGTAGATGATATTCTCATTTTTTCCGACAATGAAGATAAAATATTTGAACTTAAAGCTAAACTAAGTCAAAAGTTCAAAATGAAAGATCTCGGCATGGTTAGATACTACCTTGGCATTAACATAGAAAGAGACTTTGAAAAAGGATACATAAAGATTAACCAAAAGAATTATATCCATGAAATACTAAAAAAATTTGGAATGGAAGATGCAAAATCATGCAGGACGCCGATGGAACCCAAAATGCATCTGACGAAGATCTCAACCATACAGGAGGAAAATCAACCCGTGGATCCTAACTACTATCAGCAAATCGTAGGATCACTAACGTACATAGCTACCATATCAAGACCAGATATATCTTATGCTACCAATCAACTAAGTCGTTTCAATAATGAACCAACCCGTCAACATCTCAACACTGCAAAAAGAGTTATGCGATAACTTAAAGGGACTATAAACAAGTCACTAGTCTACCAGAAGTCAGAGGGGACACTTGTAGGATTCGTTGATGCAAACTCGGGAGCAGACCCTGATACAAGAAAGTCAACTACAGGATGCGTCTTTAAACTAGCAGAAGGACCTATCTAATGGGAATCCAAGAGACAACCAATTGTTGCACTCTCGTCAACAGAATCAGAATATATCGCACTAACAACTGCTGCAAAAGAAGCGACAATTTTGAGATAACAACTCAAAGAAATGGGACTTTGTAATCTAATACAAAAACCAACCATAATATTTAATGACAATCAAAGTGCCCATAAGCTAGCCAAAGACTGCTGTTATAGAAGCAGAACAAAGCATATAGACAATCGCTACCATTACGTAAGAGAGGCGATAGAAAGTAGAGAAATTGATATTCTATATGAACAATCGTCAGAAATGATTGCCGATATTCTAACCAAATCTGTACCTCCATATCTCAATGAAAAATTATCTCTAAAATTGGGCATTATGTAACGTAGCTGATTGAGAGGGGATGTTGTGATAAGCATAAATTCTATTAGATTCAAACTTACGCAATCAGCAGAGATAAATGTTCTATTGCTGTAATCTTATAAATCGTTTTATTGTTATGTTACCAGAGTTACTCTGCTCTAAATAAATTCAGAAAAATTAAGTAACACAAAAGCAGTATTCCTTGCTTTTATTAACACTTAAAACAGAATTATACAGTGTTAAAATATTGCAATAAATACTCTATTGATTATGTTTATTATTTTAATTATTTTAAATTTTTTCATTTATTTCCTCTTTATTATACCCCCGGGGGGTAGGTGGGGGTGGAATTTTTTATGGTACTGAATACAGTTTTACGTAGAATCTGAATCTGCAGTAAAAATGGGAGTTTTTATTTAAGATTTCAAAGTTGCCCCGCTCCACCCCGGGGGTGGGGGTGGGGGGTCGTGTTTGGTGTCATTCTATAGATTTTTGAAAAATATTGTACACGTGTTTTTCAGTTTTTCGATCCGATGTAAATTTCGGGAAATATTCGACCGTCCCGCTTCTTTTGACACACCCTGTATAAATAAAATAAAGACGGGTAGATTGCACCATTTGTAACCTAAGAAAGACTGGTCCGATTTTAATGATCTCTGATTTGTTGGATTAATTTAATTCGAACACTAAATGTGTGAAAAAAAAATGAAAATAATGAGTGGGATTTGGGTGAGTCCAGAGATTCTTAATACTTACGAGATACGACGTTAGCACATTTTCCATTGTTGCCTTTGTAATTCTAAAGCTCCAGATTAGGAAAGTACGGCAAAACTTTTCTGCGCCGCCCACAGCTGCTGATTGGTAGAATGGCTGTCACGTGAGTTTGTCAGCCATTGTTGGCCCAAACGCAGCGATAGATACCCTTAAAATGCATGTGGAAGAAGCAATTTAGATTAAATTTTTAACGAAATATTCGTTGATTGATCCTAAATTTGAATCCGAATAAGCAAAATTTCAGAATCCTTCAATCTATGATCCTTGAAGGTTAATAAATTCGTTAAAATATCTGAAGAAGTAATAAGAAGCAAGTACGTCTATATTATAACTTCACCGAATATTATAGAAATGTTGCATTGTGCAATTCTCAGACTATCAGAAAAATTATATTTTGTTGAATATAGTTCTTTTTAAGAAAATACAATTCAATATAACAAGGTTAAACTCTGTGAAATGTGGAGGCAAAACTTGAAATAAAACGTCCATGTTATTTTTTTCATCTTATTTTAGCAAAGTTAATTATCACTGATCTTTAAACTTGAATATAAAATATGAAATTGAATAACGAAAATTTGCTAGTTGGGTGAAAAAATAATATAGAAAATGTTAACTATAAGTTTTGGATAGATTTTTTACGTCAATATTATAAACCTCCATAAATGAATAAGTTTCAAAATACATTGCATGTGTATTTTTTTTTTGTATTTTTTTTTTGTAATCAAACGGTTAGTTTTTCCAAATTATAATTTTTAAAATTTTCTATCAAAATATAATTATCAAAGTAATTTCTATATTTAAATTAAAAACTTAGATTAAATAGTTCCTATTTTATTAAATTATATTTGTTATTTTTATAATTATAATTGTACTAACAGATGACTAACAGCCAACCACCACTTAATTAACTAATTTTTAATTGATTAATACTTTCTTAATCTAGAGTGTTAGTAATTCCGTGATAGCCGTAGCCTCTTGTGTAGTGGGATAAAACAAAAGTATCGTTCAAATATCGTTTCCTGCGAGCACCGCGAGAAACTGACGACATTACGTAACATGCGTAAATGACGTCACTTCTTTTAGCAATTTTATCGTTTAGTGACGTAAATTGCATTCATAGACTCTTTACTTTGAAATTTTGATTTATTTAACGTTGGCATTGAAATAAAGAATTGAATTAATAAACAAAATATTGAAAATTTATTCGTGTTATTGTATTCTTAGGAAATAAAATAGATACAATTAATAAATAAATTAATAAAATACAATAAGAAATGAACAATATTTACGAATAAATATTAATAAATAATAAATAAATGAATAAAATGCAATTAAAAATCAAAAAAGCACATTACTTACAAGCATTTTCATTTTAGAAACGGAAATGTAATTATATAATACGTACACGTATACAGAGAAATAATAAAATTAATAATGAAATTATTTTCTAAACTTAAAATTATATAAAATTTTTATTTCTTATAGTTTTTATTATATATAACTAAAATATGAAAAGCTCTAAAATAATTTAACTTCTTTTTTACATTTGGAATATTTTAAATTGAAAATTAAAAATAAACCAACAAAGTTTTAAAATGAACAACAGATATTCACTACAATAAATGTAGAATTTTTTTTAAGAATTTAGAGTTTTATTGCTGTTAGAATTTGAACAATACAAAACATGTTGCTTAAACAATATCTCGCAGCTCATCGTTGATTTTTGGCCATTTTTAAATTCAGCTTGCATTTATTAGCCTATCCAAGAATAAATGACATGCGCTCTTGGTCAAACACTTCCGTTTTTAAACCGAAACTAATAAAGTCAATTTGTAAAATGAAAACAGTTTATGACAAAAAATTAGCCGTGACGTCGCAATGACGTCATAAATGAGGCTGCCATCTGGTGTATAAGGATAAAATACATATGCGCAAACAAATCTGCGCATTAAATCAAACAACGATGGTTGTCATATCTCGTTAGTATTAAGGATCTATGAATGAGTCAAGCGTAGAATAACAATGCAATCAGAATTAAAATGTAGAAGGAAAAAAAAATGTTATTTTCATTGGATTTGGATAATCAGTATTTTTTCATTTTGTTAAAAACAATGAAGGCTGGATTGTTGGTCAGGTGACTTTTTCGCGTCAGGGCTTTTTTACTATGGATAGGCGACTTTTCCCAACACCGCCTCTACCATGGCCTTCTAGATACTACCAGGCCTGAACATGGAAAAGATAAAACATTCTTATGTCAAACTGGTGGTGCTATTACAGAAGTTAGTTCAACGTCACAATACAGTATTGACGTCATGTTCAGGCTTGGTAGTTTCTAGGAGGCCGTGCCTCTACTCAAAGCCTGAGCGCAAAAACGTCATACATTGTTACATTACCTACGGTAGGGTATTGTTAATCATTTTTCTGCCAACAAAAAGCTCGAAATTGTCCCTGCCGCTAGTGATGTAGCAATGTAATATTTTTCCGTGAGCAGGCTTTCTCTCTAGGCGGTATTGCTTTTCCACGTCTCGGCCTGTCTTTTTCGTTGGCCTTCTTTAAGTCAAACTACGTCACAGAAAAAGGGCCGTTTTTCACTTTTCAAAGTCGTTTCTTATATTGGAATTATGGAACAAATTTATAAATTTCAATGGGGAATTGTTATATATATCAAAGAATGATATTCTGTAAAAAAAAATTGTGATCGTTTTTTTTTGTGTAGAATTGTCCTTTAAGGCAAGCATCGTAGCCCTGGCACTGAAAAGTCAACTGATCTTCTTAGTCAAAGCAACAATATAACCTTCATGTTTTTCCTCTTGGAATTTAGCAATCAGTATTTTTTCGTTTGTTGGAAACAATGAAGGTTACATTTTGTCTTGGACTGAGCATGTGACTTTTCAGTGTCGGGGCCGGATACGGCATATATTAACTTTATCAAACTTTGTCGGCGCAACATACAAAAACAACTGAAGCAAACACGAAGGGCTAATTGTTCACATATGCAAGCAGACAAACATAAATCAATTACCTATATCATATATGTTATTAATTATCATAATCTGTCATATTTAGATTAATAATTTTAATGACTTTTTTGAAGGCTTAGCTCCAGTTTTGGATTTTTTTCATTATTGTGGTCGTATTATAGAGCTGAGTGCTAAATTTCAACTTTAATACCTACTTTTAAAAAAGGACAAATATGCATACATATTTATATTGCGCTTTATATGTATAGAGAATAGAAGATACAGAAAAAGATAACTAGTATTGTTCAGAGAAACTCTGCAGTTAAAAAACAAAAGCTATTCGGGCGTCAGCAATATCTGAACAACAGGAGCTTCATCTAGAGCAGAGGGTATAAGAGCTTCTACGTCAAAGGCTAGGGAAATTCCAAGGAAATATGGATCTAAAGGTTATTCCCCGGTGGTGAAGATGAATATCAGGTTATCCAACAAGATGATAACTAAAGTCCTGGGCAACGCTGGGTTATGAGCTAGTTTAGTATAAATGTCATATTTCATCAAATATGTAATATTTTTATATTCTGATTGTAGGACTCTACTGTCTCTACTCTATATTGTCAATTTTCTTGAAAATTTAATTGCATTAAATTTAAAACCCTTCATGTTATAAACAAAAATCTTGATAAATTATTTAGAAATTTTTTAGGAAACAAAGTATATACGTGCTACTCCTATACAAATTAACATAGATAAAGGAATCCTTTTAATCATATGCTATGGCTTAAAAGCATTTTAAGCATTATTTTTAAACATTTCAAGTGTGCTCCCAATTATTATATTTTTTTCCAAATTTTGCTATCCCATACTTGCCTTCGGGATAAAATCTATGCTGACGTTTATGAAGCGTGTCATGCTCTTTTGTACCCTTGAAATGTCAGGGATATTCGTGACATATTTTACTAGATGTGAGTCAAAACAACTGTAAATAGGGGCATCTAGTTATTTTTGTCAGGGCAGTGTATATTGCGACCGTGACCAATGTGGTTTTTATTCCTTTTTCCGTATTTTGGGATATTGATGTGTGATTCTGTTCTGGCGACTCTGTTTTGCAAGGCGTGTGGCTCTTTTGATCATTTCCGGCAGGGCCTATTCTTCGAGCTCCGCTGTTAACCTGTTGAAATTTAATATTTATATTTTATGATGTTTTCATGTTTTCTTAACAATTTTGTGTATGTTGAGTTTGTTGATTTTCAGCTTTTAGGATCGTTTGTTTATTCCGTTTTGTCTTTTTTTTTGGTAAAAAAAAATTATAGAATACTAAACAATAGTCTGGAGAGCTTTTGTCCCCCAGGCCATTGTGATAAACAATCGCAAATCAGTTCATGTAATCAGGAAGGTGAATGTTGACCAATAGTGTGAAACAAAAAAGCGAGGCAGTGAAGCCAACCGTACATATTCAAGAGTTTATCTTCAACGTTCTGTCTTCTTTCTTCTTCTATCTATCTATCTATCTATCTATCTATCTATCTATCTATCTATCTATCTATCTATCTATCTATCTA
>JAHWFO010003801.1:436556-504796 GCA_023313115.1 Rhysida immarginata
TTCCTTAACAATTTTGTGTATGTTGAATTTGTTGAATTTCAGCTTTTAGGATCGTTTGTTTATTCCGTTTTGTTTTTTTGTTGGTTAAAAAAAATTATAGCATACTAAACAATAGTCTGGAGAGCTTTTGTCCCCCAGGCCATTGTTAATCGCTTATCAGTTCATGTAATCAGGACAGTGAATGTTGACCGATAGTGTGAAACAAAAATGTGAGGCAGTGAAGCCAACCGTATATATTCAAGAGTTTATCTTCTACTTTCTGTCTTCTTTCTTCTATCTATCTATCTATCTATCTATCTATCTATCTATCTATCTATCTATCTATCTATCTATCTATCTATCTATCTATCTATCTATCTTTCTTTCTTTCTTTCTTTCTTTCTTTCTTTCTTTCTTTTATATATATATAATAAAACTCTACAACGTTTGAGTCTGTACATTGAAAATATCTGCCTAAATCTGATTGCATGGGATGTAGGAAGTATGAAAGAATACAATAAGTCCATTCCTAAAATGTATGTCTGTTTATGTGCTTGAACACGCTAATCTCCGAAACTACTTGACAAATGTTTATGGGGTCTGCACAGGTAACTTGAGCGTACCAGGGAGCAACATATAAGCTTTACTTTATCAAAATCGGCTCATAAAAAGAAAAGACATCCTAATTTGAAGTTTTTGGAGTCTGCTCAGCCATAGTTAACAAAGATAAGGAAAGCTTGCCTAATAGCTTATTCCTCTATTGTTGCAATGATGCGATATTTTGAACAATGGTCTTCTCTCTTTGCCACATGACAGGGATGATAGTTATCTTTCAGCTTTGCTGTGACTAGTTGTTTACTATCTCATAAGGATTCCAAAAAGATATTTTGCATCATTTTCAAACTGTTTTGGAGTGTCTGTTGACCACCGGTTCACAGAAGAAAATTTCCGACCCCCGACAAGTAACCTTAACTTGCTCCCCAAGAATTCTGTTATACGGAAAATTTGTTATACAGAAATATGGTTAAGACTCAAGTTTATCTAGTTTAGGAACCAAATTTAAAATTCGTTTTAGGGGAAAAAGTGGTTATATTATTACCCAATAGCTGTGCCCGCGACATCGTACAAATGGGATTTATTTTTGATTTATTATAGATCTTCTTTTTAAACAATGTTTGACGTAGAATGATTAGGAAACGAACAAAGAGTTAGTTTGATTCACTAACACGGGAGAGAGCTGGCCATAAGAAAAGTAACTGACACTCAGGTCCACACCCGCAACAGGCAGCGTCTCGCTTTATTTTGCTTTGTTTATTGTCATAGTAAAAAATAAGCTCACCGGGAATTGAACACGTTTAAAGCGAAATGAGAAGTTGTAGGGATTAAGCAGTAAATTTAGACCTCGGACTATTGCAAAATTTTAGTGGGCTTAAATTTCGCACAGAACAATAGCGACGCCCTTTTTCAAATTAAATTTTGATGGAAGGCCAGGTGCATTAGAAGAGTGTAAAAATTATCCTGGATAATTGGTAGAGTCATCTTGGTCCATAAATCTGTTAATAGAGATATACTCGCTATTTTCTCCCTCAAAATGAGTACGTATGTCCGAGCTAATATTTGCAGCTTGATCATTTAAAGTTTCAATATAGCTCTTTCACAAAGGCATGAGTTTTCATGAATTGTTGTTTGCAGTTGATCACCATAAACGAAGAAATATCTTGAAGTAAAAGTACTGTACGGCACAAATTAATTCTTTATAATAAATCAGAAAATTGTGTATTAGTTTTGTCTCCTGTTTGCACCCGCATCTCCACTGTTAAGTGCATCCGCGTGATGCGTTGCCATAGATTTGAACTCTTCAAGCATGCTCTTATCTCATAACAAAATGGCTGATATTCCTGACGAAGCCACAGCAACAGCTATTTCTCCTTGGGCTCGCAATTGTACCAACACCATTTTAGTGACGAATGTTTTCCTGTCCCAAAAGGTGCATCCAAAGACAACATTTCTTTGTTAATACTCTGCTAAATGCGTTCGAATGTTGTGCGCTGTTATTCCGTTATATTTCGGTTGCTGTTTTGAAATCTTACCATATGTTCTGCTGGATTATAACATATTTCCGCTGCGTTCACCTTCTACTAATGGCGCTGTCATGCCGTACTGGATGAGAGGATTTCCTCCAATAGAAATGACCAAATTTTGAATAGTCACCAAGCACTTATTAAGAATATTATTACGCAATCTATCGTTCAGTCCGCCTTCAATGTTTTGTCCGATATTCCTATAAAAGTCCTCCTTCAGCTTATCTTGAAGTTTTTGCCACAACATTGGACAATCAGAAACGGCACAAAATATTAGGAATGCGGCAAGCAGATGACGCAAGCGGATTGGACTGTTACCAACGCATTATACAGCCAGATCACTAACTTCAATTTTAAGAGACACACTCAGGCTATTATATCATGTCGATTATACGACGATTGCATTACAAAAGTTTCTTAAATGATTTCGTTCCACTTTGGATTTGTTGCGTAAAAAGATCTGGCCTTCCGTATTTTCGGATATATCACAAAGCGTTCTGCATACTCTAGTGCATATAGCTAGGGCCGCCGTTAAAAGTTGATGGATGGAACATTAATTGCCTAATTTTCCGTATTGACATCCTGTTGCATAGCGTCCCACAAATGCACATAATTATCAGTGCGCAATTGTCTCTGGTTGGTGCGTATGTACACAAAGCGCTAAGGGTTCGATTTTGGCGAACATATATGGATGAAAACTAGGCTAAACAGCGCAAAAAATCTTTGCAAGTAGACAAAACGATTTCATCTTATTTTTATTTTCGATTTAAAAAGAGTATTGAAACTCAGAGAGGATATTTTTAAGTTAGATGTTGAACGTGTTAGCAGGATTTTCGGTTTGTTTCCTGTAAAAAGTTATATCAGGGAGTTGTCTAATAGCTTCGTTAATGTAGTCGGAGGTGATCATGACAATAATAGCGTTCCCTTTATCAGCGGGCTTAATTGCTAGGTCAGGGTTATTATTAAGGCGTTTAAAAAGAGAAATTCTTTATTGGTAAAACTAGGAAGATTCTTTTTAATATTTTTTACTAATGGGGAATGATATCATGGGAATAGAGCTCATGATTGATATAAATAGGTGGATGATATCAAGCTCTCTAATCCTTTATCCGCCTGTTTTCTGATCTCTATGTCTAAAATTAATCTACCTCCCTCCACCAGCTCCAGTTCCTCCACTCCGCCAGCTCCTCCACTCCTGACACAACCGCGGATATTAATCTCTCAACCAGTAAACTTTCGTCCCTCGAAATCAAAAGTCGATATAAAGGCCTTTCCTTCCATCCCACTCACAATACCATTGATACTTTTGATATAATTTTCTCAGTCGATAACTTCATCTGTGCCCTGCGATCCTGTCTATACTTTTGCATGAATCCTTCCAATTCTACTCCCAGTACCTGCTTAACCTTCCATTTTCCCAGCGACTGGATCCTTCTTCAGGATAACAATCTTGAGCTTGAAGTTCACATCTAATCCATACAAAATGACAGCCTCTTAATTACTAAAAATATTAAAAAACCTTTTTCTAACCTCACCAATAACGAATTTCTCTGTATCAAACGCCTTAGCAATAACCCTAACATAAAAGTTAGGCCCACAGATAAAAGGGGGACTATTGTGATCGTGAACACCTCCCATTAACGAAGCTAACAGACAACTCTCTAATATCACCTTCTACAATAAACTAAATATCAAACCTACTAAAATGTTCAACATCAAACTTAAAAATATCCTTTCCGGGCTTGAATCCTCTTCCAAATCAAAAATGAAACTCGCTTCTTCCTCCTTCGTAAATTCCGTTCCCCAGGTCGTTTTTACCTGGTTCCCAAGATTAATAATCCTGGCAAGCCAGGCCATCTAATGATCACTTATAACAACACAATCTGGAAGCCACTATCTGCTTATTTCGACCACCATATATGCCACATCCCACCCAATCTTGCTTCCGATATAAAAAACACTAATAATGTTCTCTACCTATCCAGCGCTCTAACAACACTAATTACGATTTCGAGAATGTCTTCCTCTTGATGTCTATTCTCTCTATAACAACATCTCTCATGATGATGGGATTGAAGCTGTCTCTCGCAACAGTCTCATGGCTAACAAACATTTCCCAATTCCGTCTACTGCTACCATATCCCTTTTTCTTTGCACAGTCCTCACCTCCAGCTTCCTCTTTAACCAATGGTATTATATCCAGTCAGCGGCACTGCAATGGGTTTCAAAATAGCTCCCAACTATGCCAATTATGCCAATTATGGGAGAGGTGGAAACCAAATTAATAACAACGTCTCGCTTGTAGTCGTTGGACTGGCTACAGTATATTCATGATGGTTTCCTTATCTGGCCACATATTGAAGACTCACACCTATCTTTTATCAGTCACTGTAACTCCTTCCATCTTTCCATCAAGTTTTATCACAATTATTCTATCACGAAGGTTCTTTTTTGGACATCTCTATCTCTATCACTAACAATAAATAGTCTAAAAATTGTTTTAAGAAGTTCATCAACCAGCACTAGTGCTTACATAATGAATTGTAAAAATAACATCCCTTTAGATAATTAACTTGCATCTATAGAATATGCAAAACTCAATCTGACAAGACGTCCATGCTAACGCCTTTACCCACTACCGTGAAAAGGCTATCTTAAATCTGTCATACGCAGTTCCATCTATAAACATCGTAATTCCCGTTCTAACACAATCCCAAACTTTCTACAGCCTTGGCAACACCTACGCTAGTTATTCCTAATCAATCTACCCTCAATAGTATAAAAATGTCTAAAGCAAAAATTAAGCTATTATTGTCAACTTTCCTGTTCTCCATTCCATTCTACCAGAAATCCCAAATGTTTCTTTTAGATGGACATCTAATTGTAAAGATATTCTGGTCCATGCTGCTATTACTGCATAATGTCCTGGCCTGAAAATTGATTAGTTGATATTGTTACATGATTAAATTTAGTATCAAATTTTCCCATTGAAATTAAGTTTCATTATCGTTGATATGCCTTAACCCAAATTGATGCATTGTAGTAAACCTTATTCTGTTATTTATTTCTAAAAAAAGATCTTATTTACTAATTACATAAATTTGAAAATCGTCTTTTTGGAAATTTATGCTTAAATTTCAATGAAACGTATCCTAAATTAATTTACCAAATTTATCATTTCTTTTATAAAAATCTTTGTTAAATGTTTTAATAAATTTTACTATTCAATTCTTACATTAGCGTCAGTGCCTTGATTTATCTTTCATCTCTTGGCTTGGCCTATGCGAGAGGTTTTTATTATGTAAGTTGACTAAATAAATAATAATTATTTAATTAATCTCATAATTAGAAAGCACAGTTTTTTGTCCTAAATTATCTAAATTATAAATTCGACATTTCTTATAATTATCCCCCCCCCAAAAAAAAAATTCATACAGTTGGTTGGTATATTATGGCGCCAGTTGGTCTCAGATGACACATAATGAAATGAATGATAAGAAAGCATAAATCAACTTGATTCTTCTATTCAACAAGCACATATTATTGTGCATATAATATATATCTAGATGCTTTCAACCCTAGCATTGGTTGAGGGCATGTACGGATGAATGTCTGCAGATATGTTAGCCCTCATATTCTGGATGAGATAGCAAGGTTGATCGTTGGTATTCTCGAAGTTTTCTTCTAATTGATGAAAAATTCTGCTTACTGAAATGGCGCTGGGCTCATGAGCGTAGTTATGATCTACAAACCGGCGCAGGTGATGCTGTCCACTAATGAGGATGGTCACGACTCTACCTAGGCAATTGTTGGATTTTCGTTTTTCACAACACCAATAGTACATATCTTTTCAATAGTCGCGATTCTTTTCCTTCATCAATAAAAATCCACGTATACTGATTTTGTTGTTTCCGTCTTGGGAAGAAACTAATTCACATACTTCATTTATTGATAAATTAAAGTGAAAGACGATTGTTGTAAAGGGACAGTCAAGTTCTCTAAATCAAGAGAATTACAAATTATATAAATACCATTTCCCGAAGTTTATAGTTTACGCTAGTCTGATTTCAATGAAAGAAACAAAGCAAGATTTTAAGCTATGGAAATGACAAACAAATTTAATTTAGAGAGAAGATAAACTTAAAAACTATGAAAAGTACTTACAATTTTGAAGTCTTCAAAAATGTTTACCCTCGGTCACTCTGTTGTGTACTGCTGGAGTCCACATGACAATCGACAATCGAACAGTGATGTCTTTTTTATACTTTATATATATATAGAGACAACGCTAGGTAGAGGGCACGAGTGAATATTGGAGGAAACAAATGGGAAGCCTGGAAATGAAAACATGATGAGATAGGACAAGAAAAATGACCATTGATAAAATTGTATACATACAGAATCTAAATGACAGAATTACTGAAAAAAATGCTATAGTCCAATTGCGCATACAATAGCACTCAATAGTAGGTCAAGAAAGAGGACCAATGATAAAATTGTACACATACAGAATCTAAAAGCACTCCCATAAAACTTAATTGAAACAAAACAAAATAAGTACAACTAAAAAAAGCGCAAAACACTCTTTAACCACAACTAAAAAAAGCGTAAAACAAGAAATAAAACAAAAAGAATTAAAAAAACAATACAACCTGTAAACGTCTTTCATCTTCAGCAGACAATGAGAACCTCAAGAGATTCTTGAGCAAACTCACTTGTTTATTGAAAGTTCTCACAAGAATCTCTTGAGGTTCTCCTTGTCTACTGAAGATGAAAGCAAAGCTTTCGAAAGACGTTTACAGGTTGTGTTGTTTTTTTCCTTCATTTTGTTTTATTTCTTGTTTTACGCCTTTTATAGTTGTGGTTAAAGAGTGTTGTGCTTTTAATCTGTACAATAATTGAAATAAATGTGATTTATGGCCTGTCGGATTTTGGCCTGTCGGATTTTGGCCTGTCGGGATTTTGGCTTGTCGGGATTGTGTCTGAAAGGATTCTGGATGTGGGGATTGTGGCTTTTGAGATTATGGCCCGCACCCATTTCAAAGATACATGTTAATTCATATCTATCAAAATGCCAATGAAGAAAAGAACGAGTATTGGTCAGAGAAAACTAAAAGTTATCCGGGCGTCAGAAACAACTGAACGACAGAAAAGTTGTCTGCAGTAGGAGATTGTAGAACTACTGAAAACCAATTTGCGTTAGAATATATCTTCTTCAGATAGAATTCTATGCGTAAAATTTAACATGCAGAATTTGTAGCGTGCTAGGAAGGGATAACCTCTTCCCGACACGCTCAGCCTTTATTTAAGTGAGAAAGCCCCTTGAATAATACCTCCCACTCCAAAACAATAAAAAATAATCCATCCCAAACTAACGATCTATTTGGTAAAATAAAAAAAAAAACTAAGACTGTCTTTCAAACCCCAGAGATAAGAAAGAATCCCAAGAGCACTAAGGCTATCGTTAAAATTAGAATAAACTGTAACAAACTAAATTACGTCGCAATTAGGAGCACTGAGTTCCTGTAATAAATATTTAAGCTACTTTTGAATTTCAAAGAAAAATTGAAACTAAAGAAGTTCCAAACAAATATTTTTTTATTGCAAGAAGAAAATCATCTATTTAATTAAGCAATAAAATTCTTGGTCACAAGTAATACATAATGGTGGGTTGCTAGCATAACGCCTCGAAGTTGTGCCTTGGTTGTTTGAGGATCCCCCACGTAGCCGAGAAACGTTCGACCTGGATTGCGATAATGGTAAGTCAGGCGGCGAGTGACGACAGCCAGATAACTGTTCGAGCCACAAATGGTGAATAAATAACTAACTTCAGGAGAAATGATTAGCCCAAAACAGGTAACATTGGCAACCACCAAACTAAAAGGGTGCTGGATATGTTTGGAAATAGAAGGAAGTTTAAAAAGAGATAAATTAATTCATAAAAAAATAAAAATTTAGATTAGAATTACTGCCAGAAATTATCAAACTAAAACTTGTTTTTATAATACAAGATTGGGAAGAAATTCCGATTGCTGGGAAGCTCTGACAAACAGGTACAGAAGCTCTTTGGGATCAGGTGGATATAAATAGAGGAAGTTCTGATAAATGTACTCAAAAAAAGAGAGAAGAAATTATAGTATATAATAAATCATCAAGAAAAGAACGCAATGGTGTAGAAAGGGGAAGTTACTAAAAGACAAACAATAATAAACAAAAAAATGCGCACTCAAAAATTAGGCTGAAATCAAAAGGGCAAAACAAGTAAATTTCAGAGACCTCTGAAACTACGTAACCTAGAAGAGCGAACACACGAAAACAACGACACACACATTCATAATAAAATTATTATAATAAACAAATAAGGATAGGCTCACCAACGAAAACTACGAGGTAAATACACTAGAGTTGGCAACATAAAGGAAAACGATCACCACGATCGAGTACCCAAGCGCGAACTGGTGATGGCAGGCTTTGTAGAGAGATTGGGAAAACATTGGTTAACCAGAACAAAAATTGTTCTAGAAAATACATGAACGAAGAAGAAGAAAAAAATTTATCACAAAATCAAAAGTATATATTTAAAAAAAGGCACATAACAACCTCTCCCTTGAGTGGAAAAAAATCATTTGCTTTTTTTTATAGAAAAACTAATTACTTGTTACTTTGTGGCGTAAAAAAAACGCAGCCCCAGAAGGAAGTCAGTAGGTTAAAACTTGGATTCGTAACTCGGACAAAGGTATCAGATTTTCGATTTGTTAAATTATTCAAAGGGAAATGAATTTTATAGATTTTATACCTTAGCTGAATACCAAAAGGATAATATGGGCAAACGGGTAAGTACTCCTCAGAATCCCGCCTGTCACATATACAAGCGTAATCAGCAAAGGGTAATAAAATAAATCGAAAGGAATATGGACCTGTGTGGAGGCACAAGTTCGAAATGGCAGTAATACTCAAATCAAAGAAAGAAAAACATGGGACTCAAATTTCAATCATTTACAAAGTTAGTTAACGCGACTACCTTTCTGGAGATGAACACAGATCAATAACACTACAATCACTTTCCTGTAAGCGAGTATTAGGCTTTCTGCAATTATAGCAGCGAAAACCAACTTCTGCGTTGTATTTTGAACCGAAGATGGTGCATTTGAAGTACTAGCTGAACCACGACTATTTTTACCCTGCTTTGCTGCCTTTCTTTTCAGATTCACTTTCCACCCTGCGCACTCAATAGGTAGGGCTGTTTTGGCCCTTACCGTGGACGGTCTTATTCTTTTGTGCAAAGCAGTGCCTGCACAATGCCTATCAGTTTTTCAATTGTCAGTGGTTCTTCCAAACTGACGTTCATTTTCCTCAACTTGGACTAATACATGACAAAGGGCTCATTCTCTATTTGTTTACAATTATAGTTATTTTATCTTAAGTGCATCCGCCCCACCTTGCCCTAAGCAATCTATATGGATTGTCTTTGCAGCTCCCCAGTCTCATGCTTCGGCAATAATTTCGCTAATCAACATGACATGCGAGGGACTACTAGTTGTATGAAAAGATCCTTTAAAAACGTTCGGGGATGTTATATATTTTAGCTAGTTGGTGTAAATCTTGTAAATAAAGGCTAATATCCATCCCACAGATAAAAGATGGTAAATTGATCTTTTTTACGAATTTTTCTAGATCAAAATGACGCTCTGCAAGCAGTTCGGTCAAAATTCGGGTCTGGGTGCGTAAAGTATTAATTACCTCGCCTAACAAGTCTTGTTCGGGATGATACAAATGCGGAGGCAAATCTTGACTTTGAATGCCTCAATGTCCAATTCTCTCCAATGTACGTCTAGAGGTAAGGGTACGTCCTGAACCCTCTAAGTACCGCTTCTATTGCAACAATGAGCGCTGGCTTAGGCAATGTCGCATCTACACCCAACCGAAGAGCAATAGCACCCAGAGAAGCTTCCGCTATCTATCTGTGGGAAATGTTTGTTTCAAGAGTGTCGAGATGAGTGGATCCTGTTGATGCCTCTCCATTGCTACAAAGAAAAGAGACAAAAAGAAAAAATATTTGCTTGTTAAAAAAAACTGCTAGGAAGTTAAAAACCTGTTCCCGACACGCTCAGCCTTTATTCAAGTGAGAAAACCCCTTTAAATAATACCTCCCACTCTAAACCAAGAAGAATTAATCCATTCTTGGTAAAAAAAAATACAAAACTAAGACTGTCTTTCAAACCCCAGAGATAAGAAAGGAATCCAAGAGCACTAAAGCTATCATTAAAATTAGAATAAACTGTAACAAAACTAAGTTAAGTCGCAAATAAGAGGAATGAGTTAATTAATTACACTGTTTTTTATTTAACAAAAATTATCGAAGTAATTAAGCAATGCACTTCTTGATCACAAATAACACCTAATAGTGGGTTGCTAGTATAACTCCTCGATATTACATCTTGGTTCTTTGCAGATCCCCCACGAAGCCATGAAATGATCGAAATGGATTGTGATGATGGAAAGTTCGGTGGCAGGTGAAAACGGCTGGTTGACTGTTCCGGCCACACATGGTGAATTAATCACTAACTTCAGGAGAAATGATTAGCCCAAAACAGATAACATCAACAACCACCAAATTAAAAGGGTGCTGGATAAGTTTAAGTGGGGATAAATTAATGAATAAAATAAATTCAAAGTAAGATTAGAATTACTGCCAGATAGTATCAAAGAAAAAATTGTTTTTATAATATAAGACTGGAAAAAACATCCAATTGCTGAGAAGCACTGACAACCAGGTAAAGAAGCTCTTCGGCATCGGGTATTATGGGTGGATACAAATAGAGGAAGACCTGCTTGGAAAATTTAAATGAAAAAAAAAGAAGTAATAATATAGTAAATAATAAAAGATCAAAAAAGGAATGAAAGGGTGTAGAAAGGGGAAGTTACTAAAAGACAAACAATAATAAAAAAAATACGCAATCAAAAAAATAGGTTGAAATCAAAAGGGCACGGCAAGTAATTTACAGAGACCTTCAAAACTAAATGAACCTAAAAAAGCGAATACCCGAAAACAAAGACACATGCATCAATAATAAAACTAATACAATGAACAAATAAGGACAGATTCACCAACTAAAACTACGAGGTAATTCTTGGAAGTACACTAGAGTTGACAACATAAAGGAATATGATCACGAACGTTTACAGAGGTCCTATAAAAAAAAGCTAAAAATGCAAAATAAAAGAAACATTAAACTATATAAAAAAATAAGCATCAAATTCTCAAGACAGGTTTCTTAAATTAATAAGTAATTGGAAAATAAGCAGGAAATTCATGAACACATTATGCATTTCATAGTTTAAAAGTCAACGAGATGAATAGGTCCTTTGTTTTCTCAAACTTCGGTGCTTAACGCATTCGGAGTCACAATTCATTTTTGTTTTGGTCGCATAGCGGAAGAGTGAATGCCACAAAAAAAAACTTATATCTTCAGAAAGAACAATAACTGAAGCCATTTACTGAAGCGGCAGTCGAAGGTAAAAATAGAGGCCATTAAACCAAAGCCTTGGATTAGAGGGTCCGTTTCATGTTCTGGAAAAACAGCATTAGAGTTACTAAGGAAATAATCATACAGCAGTGACTAACTAGACTCTATATTATTGATAACAGCTGCTTACTTTATCTATAAAAAAAGAATCGCAATCCAACAACGACGGACAATCCAGCTCTTTTGCCAGAGTCCAAATCATGAATCCAGAAAGTAAAGTTTACCAATTCGATTCAAGAGGTTAGAACGCCCTCCCTCTGCGTCGTATAGCCTTGAAACTGCCATTAATGGTTGTCAAAGGCCTCCTTTAATTTAATGGAAAACGAGAAAATGTCCGGGATAGTTCCTTGGATTTCTTACTGTAAGGGTCCGGTTTACTTTTTGTTCATTACCATAACCAAATAATTAGAAAACGACTGCGCCATCCGATTGATATCAGAAAATTGTTAATTAACTAATAACCAAATAATATTTAAACCCATTACTGAATCTTACATAGTAATTTTTTCTCACAGGTCCTTGCCAAGAAGGGCGAGGATAGAATGAGGGACTCAAGTTTTTTTATTAACAATAACAATGAAATTTATACATAATAAAAAATAGAATGAAAATATAATGAAGATTAAAATATGAGTTTGCACTACTAGAATCACTAACTTGATTAGGTTACAGTAAAGACGAGTCTGAACCATAGTATAATTAACCAAATGTAACTAATGAGATTTTATATAGGGAAACGCTTTCTCATGGCCAAAAGGGAAAATATAGATCATACATACTCTTTTGACGAATCAATTGGTCTTGCTTCTTTGGAATCTGGGCTCACTGATTTTCTGTCGATGTTTGTGGGCTCAAATGCGAATCTTCGAACGTGATCCCGTCATTTTTGTGGTAAATACTAACTAAGTTTTACAGGAAAACTGTCGTTATTTAAATTTGGTCGCAACTATGATATCTGTCTATAAAAAGCCTTGGTTAACGAGCAAAATTAAAGTTATAACTTCTGCACCATGAATGGAATAAAATAAAATAGAGATAGAAACTAAACAAATTTAGATGTTCCCTATCATGACGGATGCCCATGAGCCGGACATGGGTAGCAAAAGGGTTGCTATCAGTCGGATTACAAAGATCCAACCTCATCACTTACGCTTTGGTACGCCTGCACATGAGAGGACAAATTGGAAAAAGCCGCTGGTGTTTTGGACGGTGCAAGATCCCAGAAAACACTGAATCTCTGAAAACTACAAGTTCCTTCGTTCAAGAAGGGGTTTTGGCAACGACAAATCAGCGTTTGATTAGGTCGTCAGAGATCTGGAATTTTGGGGTTCAAAGGAAAGGTCAAATTTAAAGCTAAAAGCTTGTTTCTGGACTCTTGAATGCGTGCCAAGTCATCTGGCCACCACCTGCAAGATCCAGATGTGTTGGTGTTGCATGCTAGAGGGTCATTGGTCAGCTTTCTGCTCCTCTTAATTGCCGTTGCGGTAAAGTTTCCTCCGAAGGTGTCTTTGATCTCAGCCCCGCGATTCGTTCTCCTTTCCAAGCTGCCTCGCATCCTTTTGCCAGTGATAATTTACAAAAGGCTTCTATCTGCCTCAAATAGAAGCGTCAATCCCTAATGGTTTATCCCACAGGACTTTTCATTGTTGACCAGAAAAAAGGGCTAAATGCTGAGAGCATTCCACACTCAAGCAATAAACAAGAGGCATTTCTTCAGACAAAAAAACGATTCTAACTTACAACAAAATCATTCATCCAATTCTAGAATTTTAATAAAAGAGGGATAATTTCTCCTCTGTAACTCGTCTTTTGGTTCAGTAATGCTTAAATAAACAAATCAATGGGGATACTAAGCAGAAATAAGAATAAAATATTATTCAAAATTATAATCTCATTTAAATTAGCAGGATAATTACTGGGACTCCACAATGCCCCCTTCTTTTAAGAAATGGCTTTCTTCTAAAACCATTTCTTCCCAATTCCTTGTTGTCTTCAGCCTGCCTCTGCTTCAGAATGTTTCTCGCAAGAGCAGTATGATCACTGTTAGACCATGATGAAAGCTCTTTTACAATATATAATGATTAATATGTGATCTTTAAAATAATTGTTATATAATAGCAAATAAGTTTGTAATATAAAATCGAGGAAAGTGACTGCATAATGACTGTAGAAAAATAAACAAAGTGCAGGAATATTTATGAAAATTATAGATAACTTAACATTACTAAAAGATGGGATTCATAATGATTATAGTAAATATTAGATAGAACACAAAGTTCCAGCAAAAAGAATAGTAATGAATAAGATTTTTTAAAAGTATCAGATTAAACTTCTTAATAACCTATTTCAGGTAGGATTGGAGATTTGCAAATATTATAAAAATTAAATTTATGTGTCACATGTAATCGTAACGTATTAATGATAAAAGGGTAATATTCCAAGTCCAGAATATTATAGTAGTTGGAATTGGCTTAAGTCCGATATCCAAGGTAATTTAACCACACACTGTTCTTTGTCACTTTTCACGAAAGTTCAACTCCGTTGTTCAAAATAATTTAATTAAACGCAGTTCTTTGTCACTTCTCCGCGAAAGTTCAACAAAATAAAAGTTCTTAAAATGTAACATAGACACTTTAAAACTAGCAAGTTGGTCAATAAAAGAATGCAAAACTTTATTAATATTCACCTTTAGTTGCCTACATTAGGACTTAATTAAAAACTTTAGTATTGAAGAATAATGTGAATAAGAATTTTCTAATGCACTTTTCACAAATTTAAACCGCTTATTAACATCAGGTCCCTCCCTTTTAAGTCACCAAGTCAGTCTGCTGAATTTTAAGTTCACCAAACTGTTGCAAGCGCTTATTAACGAACTGGGAACAGAACAAACTTGGAATCGTCTGGTGGCAACTTCCATAAAGTGGTTGTGACAGCTGAAGACGCCTGGACTCCTGGAGATATATCAGTCTTTGTAGTGGGATCATCTTTATTGTGAAGGCACTTGGAGGTAGGTGGTCAAATGTCTACTTCGAATAGGCTGCAAATAGAGTGATCTACTTCCCAAAATATGGCCAAGCTTTCTACCAATAATAGACATAAACTTACTCTCTCAACTAACTACATATGAAGCGGGTTGTAGTCAACTATGTGGCAAAGAAATTCTAATTCGAAAGAAACAATAATGTTCCATGTTACTACGTGAAATTATATTAAATGTCAATGGGTTTTGGAGAAAGACCATAAAAAATTATGATTTTCACTAGGATCATACAATACTCTTGCTTGTCCAAGCATCATACTAGCACTATCTCTGACTGAAGTGACTTGAGTTTCAGTGGGGGACTCCAATTCCAAGGTTTCCCTTGGGTCGGAAAGATCAACAGTCCCTCTGCTGAATGTGTGAGACCTTATTTTTGGGCAGTGATTGCCTTTGTAACACCTAATGCCTATAACGAGAATCATAATAAGAAAAATAATAATAGAGACAACTATCACAGCTATGCTCCAGGACGACAATAGACTGGGTTGAATTATATTGGTGTCAATAACATCCAAGTCATGTGCTCTTTGCTTTATCTGTTGGAGAGACATTCCTGCCCTCTCTAAGTTTTGGTCATCATTTTTCCCAAGTAACTCTAGAAGTGATTGATCCCCAGCAAGAACTTCGATATCACTAGTATTAACAAAAGTGAAAATGTCAGGAACAACCATCAAATCTACATGAGCTGGACTATTTTCTGTTCGTCCACGAAATAAAGGAGGCAGAAAGAAACCCTTTCCTAAGCCGACGCAAAACTGTTCCAGCTGGAATTCACCAGCACTTTCAAGTCTGACAATGCTCGTACTTCCAGGATCTGTTCTAACCTTTGCTTGACATCTAACTGTAACACTAGGAGGTTCTGAGACACTATAGATCCAATGGCCTAAATTATCATTCCTAAAGAATATGGGAGCTAGATTTTTTACTACCCGTTTTTCACAAAGATTATAGATGCTACTTTCTTCACCCATAAAAAGAGAATATATACATTTTTGAAAGGGTACAGAATGGATGATGAATCGAGGTGAACAAATACAGTGCAGAGATTCTATTAGGCATGAATCCTAGTCAGCCTGACTAAACATAATGAAGGACTGATGGTTATGAGAGACCGCAAAGTATGGGGACATTGAGGGGTAATAGGCAAATACCGTTAAGGACAGAATCGCTATCAGCACACTTAAAACTTGATAAAGATCAAAGTATCCCTGAGATTAAAACCAAAGGAATTTGAATGAATAATCTGAGCTTGCCGACCACTGCTACAGTAATGACAGAGGCCCATCTGTAAAAACTGTATAATGTTTCCCAAGAGGGTGCAACAATGAGCGCAATATTTTCAGGTAATTGTTTGTCGATTTCCTTTAGAAGCACTAACAACTTGCATTCAGGGAGGAGATATCTAGTGATCTTGCTCTGACTTAACATGTCAACAGATTCTTTCAAATTTAAAACGTTATATCTAAATTCTGCTAAGATGCTATCCATGTATCAGACTTGGGTAACGGCAGCATTTTCATGAGTAGTCCAATTTTGTAATACTGCAAGTTCGTCAGCTAATAACTTTTCCACCCTTCTAGTAAAAAGAGTTTCCTGAATGGTTAGATTTAAAAGTGTATCTTGTTCATCCACCATATGAATAATATCCTCGCTAACCGTTCCCAATTGATTAATCCTGTTGAATAGAGAAGCAAGATCGCCAGTTGTAGCCACTCCGAAAAGCGCTCGAAATAAATCTCCACCCACATCAATGAGTCCGCACTTGGTTCATGCTATAGTTAGCAAAGCAACCAATCCCTGTACATCCTTGTTAGTTTTGTACTGCTGCAGCTTCTCAACATGCCATTTCCTGATGTATCTTTTCACTGTAACTAAAAGGTGTAGCATTTTTGCCTCTTCTTACTTCCTTTAAAAGGTGATTTCCATTCTCAATGAATTGTTCTATGGGAACATTCATGATCAAAGTACACTGTGTAGCAGACAGTACGAACTCGCTTTCCCAAACAAACTCTAACCCTTTATCAAGTGGTGGATTGCCAAAACAAAAGGAAAAGAATAGAAAGATTGCAGAAACTTTGGCCATTTTGGGTTATGAGTTGTAAATGGTGTTGTCTTCTCAAGTCGGTTCGCCGACTAGAAAAGAAGGCGCAAATAACGCCTCATTACAATGCGTAATCACTGTGCCCACAAGACATCATAAAAAAGAAATAATGGAAATGAAATTGATTATCCTCATAATGTTAACCAGGTTCAGATTCAGGTAAAATCATTGATAGGCTCGCAACAATTATAGATAACAATCTCTGCCTATAAGCGTATTAATAAAACAAGTCGCAAAATATAGTTCATAAATCTAAGTTGTTCTTAAGATAAGTCGCACCAGTACCACGATGCATGCGGCAAATTATAGAACGCTTTTATTTTGTTAGAGGCATTTTATCTATAGCATCAAAGAAGAACCAAAAAATACACCAGAACAAATACTGATCACAAGCTTGTGTAAAAAGGACAAATTGTGTTTAATGTCTATATAAGGGAGGTATATAAAAAGTTATTTATCCAACTGTCAATACTTGGTCCAACAACATATACAATATCAGTTACAGATGTCTGAGCAGGTGCTGATCCTTGTGTGATTTTAACACTAAGTTATTACACAACTGAGCTCAGAACAAGGGCGGTTTTGGTTTTAATAAAATGAAAAAAGGGCGAGCTGGTAGTTGTACCCTAAAAGGAAAGGAAAATAATAATCAAGCACACTTGGGCTTCATACAAATAAGTAATTATGAAATGCTGTGTAACAATCAACCAAGAAGGAAATTTTTAATCCTTAGTCTCATGTAAGATATAAATCAGTTAAGCTTTTAATTGATAACAATTGGAGATAGAGAGAGAGAGAGAGAGAGAGAGAGAGAGAGAGAGAGAGAGAGAGAGCAGTGACTGTCTGCAGGGTCACACAACAAAAGAGAAATAAAAATCGAGATCACATTCTGTATCATTTAAGATAGAGAGTGGAATTTAAGGAATAACTCTTCTTCCTTCACAGCTAGAGGCAGCCAAGGTCTGCTATTACCGCAGAGAATGAGGAAGAAGGCGAGACAAAAGGCTGGGTTTCCCTCAAATCCGAATCCTCTTTGGTAAAAGGGGCGTCTCTAGTGAAGGGGGGGGGGCGTTTCTAGCTGGGATTTCAAGGGAGCTGATGAGGGTGCATGCCTCAGATCACCACTGGAGGTTGCCCCTAACGCGGATGTTGGAGCTATGCACTCTGGGATGCCTCCTACCAACAAAAGAACTAGAACAAAGTAGAGTTAGGTTGTCAGTAGAAGGCGTCAACCCATCCTGTCTTGACCAATGCTATAAGAAGTCCTATGATAATAAATAGAAAAATAGCTGAAACTGTGGATACCTTAATAAATAAAGAAAAAAAAACAGAAAACAGTACTCCACCTAGAAAAACATTTTACTGACTCAGATGTACATTTCGGACTTCAAAAATCCATCATCAGTGAGTGATTTACAGACGGGCAATACCCATTTATATACAGAACTAGAAAAAAACCTAAAACTAATCAAATAAAGGAGAAAAGAGATACAAGATCTTGCTAGCAAATAGCCAATCAGAGCAAAGCGAATCTTTTTTTCCTGACCTTTACAAAAGTCGAGAACTTAACAATAAATTCTGATAAAAAATAAAAAACATCGAAGTTCATAGAGTTTAACCAATACATAATAGTGATGATAAATAATACACAAAATAAGAAACCGCCTATTTAATACACGAAGTAAGAAACAAACCCCAAAATGAACAAAATAAAATAAAGTCATCACAATTGGGAGGGAGGGTAGTCTACTGCAAGAATTACCAAGAATTTGGTCACGTATTTTGTTAAAAACAACCATAGAGATACTGGCATAGGGCCTTCATCCCTGTATAATAGGTTATTAGTCGCTTTATTTTTCACAATTTCAAGAGATTCAAAAAGATACAATAGTTTAAAAATACTACAAGTTATATATATGGGTATTGCTTGTCTGTAAATCGCTCATTGATGATGGCTTTTTGAAATCCGAAATGTACATCTGAGTCAGTAAAATATTCTTCTATGTGGAGTAGTGTGTTCTGTTTTTTCGTTTATTTATTAAGGTATCCACAGTTTCGGCTATTTTTCTATTTATTATGAAGAACCATGTCACAAGGTTCCCAGAAGAACTAGAAAGGATGTTATTCAGAAATAACCTGCGAATCAAGTCACGAAAGCTGATCATTGGTTTCTTCTAAAATGTAAGAAGTTTAGGTTATTATCTAATTTTATCAATAATATCCACATACTGTGTCGCTTACCTAAAAAGTTAAAGAAATCAATAAAAGTCAAGCTTCTTATTCATACAATCAATAATGTATTTGGAAAGCTAAGTGACCTAGAAGTTAAAGGATACCATCTCCACTTAGCTCTCAGTGTTAAGCAATACCCAGTAATATTTGAAAGGTTTCTTAGAAAAATTCATAGATTAAATTACCACAAAACAGGTAAAAAGTATCGACGTTTAGCTAAGAAGTTTAAAAGATTGCTACCTAAGAAATTTGATCACCACATTGTTAAAATCAGAGATGATGCAGTTCTCAACAAATCCAGTCACATCTTCACGAATGAAGAAAAATCTGTTCCAGCAAAGGGATTAAAATTCGCTCAAAAGGACTTTAAAAAGGACCTTTTTCCTCCATCAGTGGAATCGTAGATTGTAAACCTAGAGTGGTCAACAGAAACTTTTCGAGGAATTATGCACCAGACAGCTCGTCATTAATGTGGAAACTTACCCCAGGAACACAGCTGACAAAAACCCTCATAAGACCCTAACGACACTTAAGAAGAAACCCGTTTGTTACATAAAAGATGACAAATCCAACCACCTGGTAATCGTAGATAAAACCAAGTATGTGAATTCAGTCCAGACTATATTTGACGAAGGCCCATATGAGAAACTCTCCATTAACCCGTTACCAAAGTTAGTCCAGAAAACCAAGGACTGTATAAAAAAAACTGGAAGTTCATCTTTTGTAATAATAATATAAATTTTGTACCCAGTAACCCTTGTGTTCCCCGGTTGTATTATCTCCCTAAGACGCATAAACCAGATAACAAATGGTGCCCCATTGTTGACTGCATCAATTCCCCAACAAATACCCTGGGAAAGTACTTGTTAGATTAGATACGTATTTTAAAAAACTGAAGATGCCCAGAGAAGATTTTACATTGAAGAATAGCCTGGAATTAAGTACGGCTGAGAAAGACTCACACCTTGCAGAAGGTGAACAACTGATATCCTTTGAATATCGAAAGCCTCTACCCTAGTCTCTCGCTAACAAAGACATTAGAAGCCCTTCAAGAAATATTAGAAGACAACGACATTCCGCTAGGGTTAGTTAAAGATATCATGATGGTTATGCGATAGTTAGTATTTAATAATGTCTTCATGTTTAACGGTCTGTTTTACCGCATGTCAAATGGCACAACGATGGGGAGTAGTATTAGTCCCTTTTTAGCCAACCTGTATATCAGGAAATTAGAAAACATCGCATTCAACTACTTTCCCTCCATGTGGCATAGATACGTCGACGGCGTCATTTGTATTTTTGACTCTTATAAAGAAGATATTAATGAATTCCTTGCAGCCCTAAATAGACTAAATCCATTTATTAAATTTACTATGGATATAGAACAAAACAATGCTCTTCCTTTCCTATATCTTAAGATCGTGAGAATAGGAAATAGCCCCTGTAAAGGACAATATCTCCATAGATGAAAGAGCGGGGGTATACAAATTGTAATGTGCATCATGTGATCATTTTTATCTTGGATCCTTGAAATGTGGTGTAAAAACAGGCTAAAAGAACACCTAGCCTGCATTAGAAATGATAATATAGGAGTATCAGCTTTCGCCGACTATGTACTAAATGAGAAGCATGATTATGCGAATGAGTTATTTGAAGTGGTGCACAGTTGTAGTAATTATAAACTATTGTATCTTCTTGAATCTCTTGAAATTAGGAAAAATAAAGCAACTAATAACCTACTAAACAGGGATGAGGGCCCCATGCCTGTATCCCCATGGTTGCCTTTAACAAAATACTTGACCAAATAAATAAATCCTGTAATCCTTGCAGTAGACTACCCCCCCTCCCAAGTGTGATCGCTTTATTTTATTTTGTTCACTTTGGGGTTTCTTTCTTATTTCGTGTATTACATAGGCGGTTTCTTATTTTGTGGATTATTTATTATCGCTATTATGTATTGGTTAAACTCTATAAACTTCGATGTTTTTTTATTTTTCATCAGCAGTTATTGTTAAGCTGACGACTTTTGTAAAGGTCAGGGAAAACAGACTCGCATTGCTCTGATTGGCTATTTGGTGCAAGCGAGATCTTATATCTCTTTCCCTCTTTATTCGATTGGTTTTATGTTTTTTTCTAGTTCTGTATATATATGGGTATTGCCTGTCTGTAAATCACTCACTGATGATGGATTTTTGAAATCTGAAATGTACATCTGAGTCAGTAAAATACTTTTCTATGTGGAGTAGTATTTTCTGTTTTTTTTTATTTATTAAGTTCTATGATATTACAGTTGAGGACAACATACAGTTCTCTTCCTTCAACAGTGGAGAGGGTAGACGATCGAATTCCGCTTGGAGGAAGGGGTCCAGATGGGACCTGGATGGGGATTAGCAACGTAGAAGTATAGATGAGGAGAAAAAAACAGTAGTGTCGGTAGCAGTGAGGCAACAGTGGAAGTACCTATTTCTGAAATGTCCCAAATGACTATAGGATCAGTCCCACCTCCCGTTAAAACTCATGGACTACAGTCAGCCCTTGAGCAATAGCGATGATGGGGCACTTGATAACTTAAGTGGGAGTTGCAGATTTGGCAGAAATTTGCACGGGAATTCCTTTGAACGGAAGCAAACAATCCTTCAAATAGGACTTATTTAATGACTTTTCAAACCCGCTTATCCGTTAGGGTCGCAGGGGCAGCAGCCCTAAGAAGGATCTCCAGCGATCGCGATCTTCTGCCATCAGGCGTATGTCCTCCCTGGTAATATCCAAGCGACTCGAACCCAGATTCTCCATGTAGTCTAGCCACCTGGTTCTAGGCCGACCCCTTGGTCTCTTACCCACCGGCTTGGAAAATAACAGCTGCCTAAGAAGACTAGTTTGCGGTATCCGTATCACATGGCCATACCAGCGCAACTGAAAATTCTCAATGCGGAGAAGTAACGGCTGGACACCTAAAGATTCCCTTATGATGCTGCAGTACACTCTATCTAGTAGTGTAACACCTGCCACACCGCTCAGAAATCTCATTTCGGCCGCTTGTACCCGCGATCGCACTCTTTCGGTCATTACCCAAGCCTCATGACCATAGGTGAGAATGGCGACAAAGATAGATTTGAAGACGGAGAGCTTGGCTTTATTACCCAGCTCGCGTTTCGTTACCATAGATCGCCACAGTTCACGTCTGACACAGCTTGCTGCACCGATCCGAGCATCTAATTCTTTCTCCTGCCGTCCATCACTCGTGAATGCAATCCCGAGATACATGAATTTGTCCACCTATCTCAATGAGACTCCCCTAACATGGAGAGGCGCACTGAGCAGGCTGTCTTAAAAGGACCAGAACCTCGGATTTAGCTACACTGATCTTCATCCCAGCTTCTTTAAATTTGGCTAGAAACTGGTCTAGTGCATGTTGAAGGTTCGTGCGAGAAGACCCAAAGAGGACAAGGTAGTCAGCAAAGAGCAACCTCCCCACCAGGTAGTCGCCCGCACAAACACGCTCATCACCTCAGCTGCCCCTGTCTATCCAGTCCATAAAGTTAATGAACTAGAGGGGAGACAGTACGCACCCTTGGCGGAGTCCAACAGCCACGTTGAACGGTCTTGACTTAATGCCATTTATTGGGCCACACATCTCAGAGTTTTCGTACAGAGACTTGATAGCAACCAGTAATTGCCCATCTACTCCTTACTCTTGCAACACTTGCCAGAGCTTCTCCCGGGGAACTCTGTCATATGCTTTTTCGAGGTCCACAAAGCAAGCGTAGACCTCTTTTGCCTGCTCCCAGGATTTCTCAAAGATTTGCTTAACAGCAAAGATGTGATCTGTCGTACTTCGGCCAGGTCGAAAACTACACTGCTCCCCCGACAGTTTGGAGTTCACTATTTCCCGACTTCTCTTCTCCAGACACTTAGCATACACTTTCCTAGGAATGCTGAGCATAGAGATGCCTTGAATTGAGCATAGTTGTTGCAATCTCTCTGATCTCTCTTTTTGAAGATCATCCAGACGGGCTAATGCACGTATGGTAGTATGTAGGGTGCTTGGTCGTTATTAAAATTGAGCGTATACCATTTTTGTGTTTTTATAGTGTATGTGAATGTCACGTGTCTGTGATTCCAAACGTTGAAAGGAGTGATTGGGTAAATGGAGGGTTCGTATCTACGTTGTTCTTCTGATGTGTTTGTCATTGGTAGAATATTTTTGATGGCAAACAGTCTAGGGCGCTTTATGACTGGTGCTTCTTCGTGTACTGTTGCCTTGCTGTTTTAAGTGCATTTGCTTGCGTGCGTATTTTTAACTGTTTGCGTTTGGTGTCGTCATATCTGTTAATGTCTCTGGTGTGAGTTTCGAGAAGTTGTTGTTTTGTGTGTGTTTTTTGTTCGAAATGTAAGTGAGGTAATAAAGCTAAGTCGTGTTGGGTGATAAAATGGGGAGGTTTTTATATGTAATCTGGTTTGAATGTCAATGGCCGTGTGTAGTCTTCTTATCTGTGTTGTATGGTTTTTTTAAATTTTTTAATTTTGACTCTCTGATGTATTTATTCTGTTTCTTTGTCGTCTATGTTGTTGGTTATGGGTCTTGCTGTTGTTATGAAAATGGGAATTCTTTCTATGGATTCTTTGTCGCTGTGTTTTATGTCTGTTTTAATGGGTTTTCCTTCTAGTATTAATTTCCATGTTCCTACGTTTATGGGAGTCAAAATTGGTTCTTCGAATAAAACTATTGCTGCATCTGGTAATTGATTTAGGTTGAATGTGCTATTGTCTCGTACTCTGGGGACTAGTTCAGATTGTAAAGGTTCTATAATGGTTTATATGTGTAGTCTCTTGCCAGCGTTTGTATCTCCTTGTAAAATGAACATAATAATTTTTTTAATTGTTTTGTTTTAATGATTTCAAGCCATGCAAAAAATTCTGCTATATCTATAATGTTTTCGTAAAAAAATTGTTTTTTTTGTGTAAAACTATTGATTATTGGTTTTTTGACTAATCGTTTTTGTATCAATTTTTGAGATGTGATTGCATGGTTGTTTTTTTGATTATGTTTTTGTGTTGTTGATTCCTGAAGCGGAGTGATCGTGCAACATAGCATTGTTCATTCAATCCAAATTCTTTTAATAATTGTTGTTTTGTTTGTAATTCGACTATGTTGTTCCATTGTGCTTTTGTTTTTATATCGTGTTTGTCTATCAGGAAATCAATGAGTTCAATTATTGTAGAACGTCTGTGTCTTCCAAATGTTTTGTCTTTGTGTTGTTTTTTTTGATCAGTGTATGTTTTGCAATTGCTTTGTTTGCGTATGTGTTGTGCGTTAGATAATATGTCCTTTATGAGTTCTGCCAGTCTGTTGAGCTCCTGTGCGATTTGCGTGCCATATCTATTGTATCCCCTGTAATGAGTATTGAGTCAATAAAGAAGGAAGTTTCTGATATGTTTGATCGATTGCGTAGAGGCAATAGCCTCTGCAATGCCTCCGCTTTTTCCACCAAGAAAGTTAATGAGTCGCTGTCGTGTTTTTGAGGCTGTGTTTCCTCCTCTAATTGCTGAGATATAGATGATATGTTGATGGTCTCTGTGGTCAACTGAGAGGAATGAGGGTTTGCTTTGCCTGTGATTGGGATTTCCAGTTGGGTATGTGAGATTTGTGTTGTGGATGATGAAAGTTTTAAACGTTTTGTTAGTGGCTGCAATGGGATTGTTGGTGATGGTATTTGAGTCATCCAACGAGGTTGAGGTGCTTGGTCCCGGTCTATTGGGTGGTGATGGAATATGACTGATGTGCGTTTCGTCTAGGGCAATGACATTTTGAAAATCAATAAACGTCCCTGCTGATTGAGAGTCCAACTGCTCAATGTCACTGCTTCCTGAACTTCTTCTATGTTTGTTGCTGAATATTTGTTGGCTAGTTGGTGTTCGTTTAGAGAGAATAGTGAGGTAGTAAAAGTGTTGCCTTCTCTGTGAAGAATTGTTTCTTGATCACCTGACTGCTGATGTTGGTTGAGTAAAGATATTGTAGCGTCCCCTCCCCCGCAATACCAATTATGTGGTACTTAAGACTCAGCGTCCAAGTACCTGGGGAAGGAAAAGCTAAAGTTCGAGACCGATAAAAGAGAGACTCCTAATATAAAGCCCCTACGTGTGCATTGAAGTCGCCCATCAGGATGACAGAATCTGCTCTCCCTCTCCTGCTAAGAGCAGCATCAACTCCATTTAGAAAAAGTGGATACTCTGTGACTAGTACTGCACTTCAAATAGAAAAGGAGTCCTTTATGAGATAGACAGGTAATATATGCGGCTCCCGATGCCTACTACATTTTAAAGATCTATACTGCCAAACAAATAAACAAAACCAAATCCTAAAAGAAACAACAACGAAGAACTCACTTAACGTTAAGCGGAGGCATGCAGTTCCTTCTGCAAAAACTCGTGCTTTTTTATCTCCAGTAATTAACGTGCGGATGACTTTACATCCACAGATGAAGATTTCTATCTCAAACGTGGTCCATCTGATGCCGGCAGCACCCCCATGGACTTTGAAAGATTTAACTGCGGCATCGGTGGCAATAAAATTCGAGGGGAGTGGTCCCAACTAACTGCTCCTCTCCCCAACTCTAATAGAGACAAAGCAGAGACAATGATGAAATAAATGTAATTTAATTAATTTCAGTGTGAATCATATTGATTGACCTCTAAAGACAATTATCAGAGAAATAGACTCAAATGACAGATCAACAGTGATTATTTCCGTTGTTTTTATAGCATTTTTAGGTCTAGTAGAATAAGGCTCATTTGAACCACTCAAGAGTGTTTTTATTTATTGGTAATTCCCTTTATTATCATAGCTTAAGCATTTATTGTAAGAAGTAGCTCATTACCAAGCATCAAATTCAAACAGAAAAAAAGTCTAAAATCAACTGAATCTGCACAATGCTTTAATTATTGGTGCATCCTTAATTTCTTTAATCGTATTTTATAATTATTCGTATTTAATTCGTATTTTAATTAATATATTTTATTTATATATCTGTATTCATATTATTATTTTAATTATTAATATACTGCCTCTAGATGGAGTGAGCAAATGTTTATGTTCAAAGTGAAAGGGTAGGTGGTTGCCAGGTAGCCATCAAAAAAATTCTATGAGGACATAAAAAATCTATGAGGACATAAAAAATTTATTTAGTTATTTATTTATTTTGTTTATAGTCAAAAAAAATTTGGTGACATTTTAGGTCACTATTAGATTTATTTTATTTTAATTTAAATCTTCTTGTTTAATTCACCAGTTATATATTTTCTTTTTGTTTGCAAAACAGTTTTAAAACTTTCTATCCCTATCTCAATTACTTTAAAATGCAATAACAAAAGGTCCCTTATCTTAGTTGGGCTGACCCACCTTGATTTTCAAGGGGAAAAAGGTGGTTGGTTCACTTGACCTCCTCATAACAGAATTCTTAAATGGAAAAAAAATATATATATAGTAGTGTAAATAAATTTTTTTCTGCCTTTTTTATTAGTAATTACGTGTTCTAGTGTAATAAAAACTGCTTTCTGGATTTAATCAAAAACATTAGATTATCTAAAATTTTCATGGCTTCCTAATTCAACAGGTAGCTTGTGATCTAGGTTATTCACTTATCACTGGTGGAATTATATTTAAAATTCTGATCGGAATTTAATACATATGAATAGAAAATTTCAGCTGTGTAGTATTAATATATTATTTTCTCTAATGCATCATTAATATTCACTGCATAATCACTCTACTGATCAGGCAGATATATTCATTCTAGCTGCAGTGATTACAGATGATAGGTTGTGTAGGCAGAGCTGAGGTCCCATTCAACAGTAATTAACAAAATTTTCTATTCTTTTCGCGATATAATAAACGCGTTTAAATAGCAGTAATGTTTATAATTTTGTAGATCATATTTAAAGTAAATTTCATATAGAATAGAAAAGTTTAGAGTAGGGTAAATTCAACAGTTAGAACGATTCCGGGGCAGACAATTGCCGAAGATCACGTGGCTTTTCTTTGTGTATAAATTTATGTAAATAAAATGCTTCCCCCTATATAATTCTGTTGTTATCAGGTTTATATACTGCATTTTATCGTTAAGATATCTTTCACAACATCGATTTAAGACTGTTTGATGTGAACTTCTTTGTTTAAAATGTGTGGAAATTAAAGCTTAGATTTAATAAAGAAATTTCATTAAATAAATAAAATAATTGATAGTTAAATAATGAATATCCATTTAAGAAAGTACATCCGCATCAATTAATGAATAATATCGTAAAAATATCGATGAAATAGGCTAAATTTTGTAACGCACGTTCAAGCTAACAATATTAGTAATCTCTACCTAATTTATGCCATCCGTTGCTTAAAACTGCTTAATCTGCATCAATATTGCCTAAGCATAGTGTTTTCATTGTATTCAATGATTTAAAAGCTTCGTCTGGTTTTAGCTTGTCAGAAAAAAGTTTTCATGTAGCCAAGTAATTCATGCTAGTGTGCCTTGTTTGCCTTCATAAACGATTTCAATGCTTAGATATATGTTTAATATTTATAAATATAGCTAAAGAATTCCAATATGGGTAGAATAAAAAATTTTTTTATAGACTTAATATTTAGTAGATAGGTAAAATAAGGTTGGAATCGAAAATACTCCTTTAGTCCTCGCATACAATATATAATGGGAAATATACCTTTAATATTTTAGTAAGTGTGTAACATCATGATTATAGCATCTTATTGTAGTAATTAAACAATGTTAGGTAGTAAGAACATTTCAAATCCTAACAGAACGCTTTTTCTAATTTGATTCCTAGCAGAGCTTTTGTTCTCATGGATGGAAGTAGGGGGTTTTGCCCTTATTTTGAAGGGTTCTTTAGCTTAATTTAATCCCATATGTTGCGATTTAACGAATAAAATAACCACTGCCCATTGTTCCATGCTCAGACATCCAATTTATATTAAGTAATGGAAAGTATCACTAAGATATATAACAAACAAAATATACACATTTATTTTTTGTTTGTTTGTTGGACAGAAAGATGTAAAATTCCAACGAATCACTATGCCCTTCAATAAGCATCTCTAATGCCATTTATAAGAATTATTAGGTCTTATGAATAAATATATGTATTTTTTAAGCATTCTAAATCAAATTCTGGGTGACTAGGGACTAAAAATGTCAAGGAAAATTTTTTTTATGTTTCCTGGACTTTGAAAAAATCAGTGAAAAATTTTCTTTTGTGTTCTGTAGTCTGTGGAAAGTCACGGAATTTTATGAATTAGCTTTTCCAGACCACTCGCAAGTTATTTCAACACAGAATAGAATTAAATGTGGTTTATTTTTAGCCTCAAACAAGGTGTCCTAGAGAATAATAAAAACTTTCCTACAAATTTTATAGCTATTGTGGATATTCCTGATCATAATTAAGTTTAAATTATTTTTGCCTCATTTTAACACATCTTTAAGCTACTTTTTCTTAGTGTAAAGCAGGTATCGAAGGTATTATCCATTTTTAATATTTTTAAATGCTTTGCTGTCCCAGTATGGGTTTAATTAGCAGATAAGAGACCAGCTAATACAGACAAATTTGATCTGGAACCTCTTTGCTACTTAGAATAATAAGAGATCAGCTTAATTTAAAATTTATAATCTTTAGGTTTTAAATAGAAGATAAGATTAATTTAGCACTTAAAAAGCATAAATTATTGGAAAAAAAATGTGGAGGTTTCATAAATCAATAATATAACTTCCCAACTTGCTAGTGACATTTAATTAACGGAAATACGAGCTAGTCTACACAGAAGCCGGCGCTTTAATGCTGATTTGCCTTTAAGCCTTTCATTATCCCTATAAGATCGATCAATGCCATGTTATCATTTATAAAGGCTGTCTGAGTTTGCTCCTTAGCTGACATATTCACTGTTTCTTTATGACTTGAACAGTTCATCTCCATTCTAGTTTCGCAGATAGCATCCACTGCATTCTATCTGTGAAACTGGCATTTTGGATTCTAGAACTGGCATTTTGGATTCATTATCATCTTCCAGCATTATCTCTCTCATTCATCTGCGATCACGGAGCGATGTCAACAATCTAAACTATGCAGCAAGTAAGGTGGGTTTTCTGGTTGAGCTGCTTCTACTCTCTCTGCACTAATGGGTGGCTCTACTGGCGGCCGTCTTTCCCTCATAATTACAGGGCGTGCCGGCTGTACATTTTCAGGCATCTGAACTACGAACTCTTCCTCTACATAAATCGTTTGAGAGGTGGGGAGAGCTTCTTGCTCGTTTTCCATAACAGAACAGGGTTCAGTGAGACTTCTTGGCTCTGGTTTCCCTGTCTGGTTACCTTTTTTCGGATGGAGCCTATTTGCGTGCACCAGTTCCTTTTTGCCATTTTCTAAATGTTGTATTATGAAATTGAAAGGGCTCATTTGCCCGCTTATTCTATATGGCCCATCAAAATTTGTATGCAGTTTCTTAGTCAAACCTTTCTTGATTTTAGGAATGGCCAAATAAACTAAGTCATCTACCTTAAATTAGTACGGCTTATGCCTCTTGTCATAGGACACTTCGCTTAGCAGCTTGTTCACCACTGTATTTGTTGTCAGTTTCATACGCGTGCTTAAGCCTCACTCGACTTCGCTGCTGTAGTTGTTTTCTATTTCATAATAGGTTTTTCTGGGTGTTACTAAAACATCAAAGGGCAAGACTGGATCTCTACCAAAGAATAGCACGAAAGAGCTCTCTCCTATGGAAGAATGCGGGGTCGTATTATAACTGAAAACCGCGTATAGAACCCAAGAATCCCAGTTCTGCTGACTTTGATCAACATAATGTTTCAGAGCTGCAATAATTGTCCGATTCATCAGCTCTATTATTCCGTTCCCAGATGGATGAAATGCTGTTGTGAATAATTTTTTCATGCCTAATCGTTAGCAGATTTCTTTCATGAGCTCAGAAGTGAAATTTGTCTCCGTGTCACTATGAATCCGAAACGGGATGGAATAGCTTGTGAATACGCTTTCCACAAGCATTTTAGCAACTGTTTCTGCTTCCTGGCCAGCCATTAGAAGAGCTTCCACAAAGCGACTAAAATTGTCTATAATCATCAAAATATATTTATTTCCTGAAGTAGAAAGAGGAAATGGACCCATAATATCGATACTTATGCGATAAAATGGGTGTTTTGCAGCTGCAAAATCTATTAAAGGTTACTCTTTACGTTTCTGCTGAGGTGACTTACGCTGACAGCTATCGCACTCAGCGCATTATTTTTGAATATCTTGGCTCACGCTTGGCCAATAAAACAGTTTGATTAATTTTTTACGCATTCTTTTTGCTCTTAAATGTCCAGATGAGGGAGGATGGTGAAAAACATGTAAAATATATTTAACTAGACTATGATGTACAGGTAATTGCTCCAGATTTCTTTATTATCCTGAGATTTTCTAATATGATACAAAAGATCATCTTTGTCCAAGAAGAAATTTTCTATTTTGTCTGGCCAATGTTTAGAGGGCAATGTCTGGCCAATCAATGTCTAGCCAAGCAAATGAACTAGAATCTGTATGAACTATAAATTCTTCTTCAGAGTCTGGGCTTTTTAAAACAGGTACCGTTATTAAAGCTTGTTTCAGAGATTGAAATGCTTTGTCCACTTCCTCAGTCCAGTCAAAACTGACATCTTTCTTTGTTAGATTCGTTAAAGGTTTAGCTTTTGTGCAAAAAGAATCTACATGAATTAAATAATAATGAGCAAGGCATAAAAATGATTGGGTGTGGGAAATTTTTAACAGCTTTAATCTTACTAGGATCAGGAGCAACTCCTTCCTTTGAAAGAACGTGTCCCAAGAAATTAACTTATCTTTTAAAAATTGACATTTTTGGGGTTTAAATTTTAAATTTACGTCTCTTAAACGCTCGAATAAATCCTTCAAACTATCCAAATGCTTATCAAATGTTTCAGCAAATATCATCCAGTCATCAAGGTAAACTAATATTCCATCCTTTAATCCTCTAACTATGAAATCTGCTGTTCTTTGCCATAACGCAGGTGCATTACATAAACACATAGGTAATCTATTGAATTCAAATTTATTGTCGATAGTGGCAAAAGCCGTTTTTTTCACTTGAATTTATTTGTGACTGAAAATAACCCTGATTAGCATCTAAAACAGAAAAAATTTTTGCTTTTCCTAATTGCGATAAGTTTCATTTATCTGGGGAAGAGAGTACCGGTCAACCTTGGTAACAGCATTTAATTTTCGCTAATCTACTACAAAGTTCCATCTTTCATTATAAGAAATAATGCTGGTGCGGACCATGGCGAGCAGCTGTAACGAATTACGCCATTTTGCAACAAATCATCAACTACTTTATTCAAGGCATCCTTTTGTGAGTAAGGAATACGGTAAGGTTGTTGTGCAATTGGTGGGGAATCTCCTGTAACAATAGTATAATATGCTAACTTACATTTTCCTAAATCAAAATCAAATTTCGAGAATATATCCGAATATGCAAATATAACATCTTCTAAAGCTTTCCTTTTTTCAGTGTCCAAATGATGTAATTTAAACATGCTCAAAAATTCGTATATATCAATTTTATCCTTTTTGCCAATATCAATAGTGTTATTAAATTCAACTTCCTCTTCCTCAGCTCCATAAAATTCTCTTAAAACTTTTCCTTTTTGTACTGTTAAGGTTTCAGCAGAATAATTTATCACATGAACAGGCATTGTGTTAAATTTAAAAATTTTCCTAAAACCTTAGCACCAATAAGACCTATACTGATTTCTTTAGATTCCGATACACCAATTCGATTTTTAAATGATTTACCCTTAATATTAGCTTGGAAAACTACCTCTGAATACGGAGGAATAGAAACGTTTCTTTTGCAGCTCACAGGAATAGCATCTATATGTTCTTTAACTGTAGTGACACTACAGGTGTTTCTTTTAACTCATCCCTTATTCCACGAACCTTTGAAAGGAATTCTATGTACTTCATCGTGCAAAATAGCATGCTGAAAATCAATTATAAAGCCAAATTTGTGTAGCATATCACTTCGTAGACATTACTTCCACTTTTCCAAATATAGCATATAAAATTATATTTTTGCTCTCCAAAGCTGAAATCAAGTGAACAGGAACATTCAGATACAAAATTTTGTCTCATTACTCCCACTAATTCTATTTCTGGTCTATTAACATTTTTTTACTTTCTTCCCATTAGCCTTTAATATGCTCAAAGTATTAGCATCAAGTAGAGTTACCTTAGATCCGCTATCAAGGAGAAATTTAATAGTGAATGGACCTGCCTTCTCCGTAATAATTTATTCTTTAGGCCCTAAGTTATTACTCACGAGTAAATTAGCAGCTTGGCTCTTTACTGTTATTCCATCTCCTGTCCGCGGCAGGAAGTGTTTTGAACATTTTTTGGCTGAGTAGCATTTCCTTTACCCTGATTTAATCCAGATTGTTGATTCACAGGTGTTTTGGCCTGCTCCCCCTGAGCTCTTAGCTTCATTTGACAAAAACGTTGGGTGTGACCTTTGCTATAGCAATAATAACACTTCATTGTTTTTTGTTTCTCATTATAACACATTTGCTGTGTGTCCAGGTTTAAGGCAGCTAAAACAAACAATTTCCATTGGCGTTCCACGTACATTGTTTTTTCTGGCTATGACTATTAAATTCCCATGCTTTATTCTATTGTTCTGCAATCTACGATCACGCCTATGTCGCTCTCTTGCTATTACTATTATTCTTTCAAGCAGCTGCTCTCGCGAACTTTTGTTTAATTCTCCCAATTTTAAATTAAACATTTCCTCCACTCGTTTATGATTAATGTGTTAATATCAAATTCCTTTTTATCTCTTTCTAATTCCGCACTACTTTTCTCTACTGAATTTAGCCCATACTTTAGCATCGCGAATCTTAGTTCAATTTTCTCATCTTCTTCTGCATAATTAATAGCTTTTCCAAATTATCCGGTTTTCTGAACAACACAGTTTTCTGTAAACTAGGTCATAAGCCCTCTAAAAATTTATCTTTAATCTTTTTCTGTAATATCTCCTTCTCGAATGCTCTTTAAACATCTGCATCCAGGCCTACCCCCTCTACTTGAATCATAGTTTTCTTTTCCAGTGGCTGAATATGCATAGCATAGTCTCTAACAGTTTCTCCTCTTTCCTGATGACATTCAGAAAATCTTTCATTTCTACCCTTTAGCTCCTTGCCAAATGCTGTATTTTCTTATCATAATTGTTTATGCCTGCCATAGCCTGATCATGCCTACAATAAAACTGAGCGTTCTCTGTCAACTTGATTTTTGCTGTATTAAATTTATGTTCTGGAACCCAATTACAAACTGTGCCAATTTCATCAATTTTTTGAAAAAATAAAGTGGGATCTGTAGAACTGAATAATGACCTACTTCACTGGCCAAACCAAACGACGCTTGAGACATCTTTCTTTCTCTTTTAAGATGTCAAAATTAATTTGCCATTTAATATACCCTCCTAGGCCTTATATTTAGAATTTTTCTGATTTAAAATTTTCAAAATACAAGGAACATTTTTTCACTTTATTTAATAACTTAAATATCCTGTCGCACTGCGTCACTTTATGTTCATTACCAAAACGAAATAATTAAATAATCTTTCTGCTGACCTTTTTTGCTGTTGGTGTAAACTTTACTCCGAGGGTGTCTTTGACCTCACCCCCGCGATTCGTGCTCCTTCCAAGCTGGCTCGCATCCTTTTGCCAGTCACAATTTACAGAAGGCTTCTAGGTGCCTCAAATAGAAGCGTCAATCCCTAATAGCTTATCTCAGAGGACGCTTCATCATTGTCCAGAAAAAAGGGCTGATTGCTGAGAGCATTCCACACTCAAGCAATAAACAAACCTGAGAAGGGAGGGAGACATTTTCTCAGATATAAAAGATTCTAACTTACAACACAATCATTCATCCAATTCTAGAAATTTAATAAAAGAGGGATAATTTCTCCTCTGTGACTCGTCTTTTAGTTTAATAATGCTCAATTAAGGAAATAAATGGTGATACTAAGCAGAAATAAGAATAAATTAATTTCAAAATTATATTCTCATATAAATAAGCATGATAATAAACTGGGACTCCACATTACAAAGACTCTGGTTTGTTCCAAAAGTCAATGGAGACAGGAGATGCAGGGCAGATTAGAAATTCACCTGCAAACGAGCGATAGTAGGCTTTGTAGAAAGGTTGGAAATACAAATGTTAACCAGAACAAAAATTGTTCTAGAAAATACACGAGCGAAGAAGAGAAAAACATTCTTCATGAAATTCAAATGCATAATTAAAAAAGGCACATAACAAATTCTCTGTGTTGTTTACATAGAGCTGGAATTATCTCAGTCAGGAATTCCTGTTGTTCCGGAATACCGAAACGTAAGAGGTTTGCTGGATCTTTATTCAACTAGCTGGCAGCAAAACCCATGCTTCCAAATACCTGCTTCTCGAACGCCACATGTAGAGGTAACTCAGAAATTTATTTATTTTTCTTATTTAATTTTTGTAATTATGCTGCAAAGTATCCTCTTTATTTTTGCTCGAAATCGAGGTCTTCTTAAAGTAGCACCTCCGCAAAACCATTGCCTATCAACCTCTAAAATTCCAGTTAGTTTTGTCTCCCTTTCTCCGAGATGATATCATCAAACGTCTCCTTCTCTCCCCAGCAATTGATTGACGTATGAGCCCCATCAGAAGCAAGACCGAGCTGCTCTATCACAAGAGTGTAGGTACAAAATTCTCTTCCCTGGCCATGATAAACATTGTCCATTTTATATATTTTATTTTGCTTTAATTTGATATATTGCAAAACATAATTTTTTTTTGTGTAGTAGGATAGGGGATGAACTTATCAGACCAAATAGTATCTGGTTAAGTTCTTATTTTACTATTATTATTATTATTATTATTATTATTATTATTATTATTATTATTATTTATTTGACTCTCAGCCTGTGGGCTGGTACATAAGTGTATACACAGTTATATAAAAAAACAGGTGCATATATACATTTGGTAAAAAGTGCAAATGGTGAAAATGAGATTAAAAATATGCAGTGAAACGTAATTAGTTATTAGGCATGCTGAGAAATTTTCTGGTAATGTGACACGTGCTGTAGTTGTAGAAGAATATTTTGCTGTAGTTGTAGTTGTTGTAAAGAATCGTGGATAGACTTTGGGATGATACCTGGGGCAGAAATAATTATCGGGACTATATGTATCTTTTTTTGTTGCCAAACTCGTGCAATCTCTTTGGCAAGTTGCTGGTATTTGGCGTGTTTTTCTTGATGGCTATTATGTAGGTTGTGTGTACTAGGAATGGTTATATCTTTAAGATAGGTGGTTTGATTGTGCTTGTCCATTAATATGATGTCTGGACGGTTAGCAGTGACAGGCTTGTCAGTGATGACACTACGATCCCAGAGCAGCTTATGTGTGTTGTTTTCAAGTATTGTGACTGGTGTATATAAAAAATTTGGGGTTTTTTTCTGTCAGTAACTTGTATTTGAGAGCAATTTGTTGGTGAATCACCTTGGCGACATTATTGTGTCTAATTAGGTACTCCGTAGCAGCAAGATATATGCAACTGCTAATGATGTGATTTATAGCTTCACAAGGCGTATCACATCTCTGGCATCGATCTATAACTTCTGGGTCTTTTATTATGTGTTTTTTGTAATTATTAGTTGGTATCACTCCATCTTGTATGGCTATCATAAAGGCTTCTGTTTCCCTGAAGACATCTCCCTGAGCCAACCATAAGTTCGATGCTCTATTATCGACTAATTCCTTTGTTAGATCATGGAAATGGCCACCATGTATTGCCTTTGATGCCCATTTCTGCTGAGTGTCGTCTTTACTTGCAGGTTGGAGGTTGATTTCTGCAGCGAGTTGTAGAGGAATATAGTTCTTGTCAGTTTGCACCACTGCTCTATAAAAGGGCGATGTTTTTTGTTGCCGATAGAAATAATTTCGTAGCTTAAAGAGCTGGCGTTCAAGCAGGGATTTGATATCAACAAGTTCCCTGCCCCTCTCTGCTCTTGGAAGAATTATTCTTTCAGTGCATGCTTGGTGGTGATGGGAAACGTATTTGGTTAGTATGGTTCTAATGGTGCGTTGCAGATCGTCTAAGTCAGTGGGGGTCCATTTGATGATTCCAAAGAAGTAGGTCAGTATGGGAATGGCAATGGTGTTAACTGCTTCTATGATGTTTCATCCACTCAGTTGGGTTTTTAGAAGTTGGTGCAGTCTGCTTTGGAACTGGTGCTTGAGGTTAGCTTTTATGATAGAATGGTTTATTCGTGTAGCTTGTTTTACTCCTTGGTATTTGTACCAATCGTCTGCTGTCATGAACTCAATGCTAAGTGGTATGGATGCATCTTGTTCTTCTAGTTTGCCTTTATTAATGTGAAGGGTATTGCATTTGGCTGGACCAAACTGCATTCCGATATCATGACTGAATTTTGCTGTAGTATTTATCATGTGTATCAGCTGTGTCTTATTAAAGGCATAGATTTTAAGATCATCCATGTATAGGAGGTGGGATATGGTGTGCATTTTGCGACGATGTTCTGTTAAATGGTAGCCATATTTGGTGTTAATTAATAGGTTACTAAGAGAGTTGATTGCAAGGTTAAACCAGAGGGTGCTCAAGGCATCACCTTGAAAGATACCTTGCTTAATGCTGATATCTTTGATTGTTGCTGTTCTTGATTGAGATGTTAGAAGTAGGGTAGTTGTCCACTATTGCATGCTATGCTCTTAATATTCTATTAATTTTGGGTACACTTTATAGTGGTGTAGGATGTAAATTAGCCATGAATGTGGTACAGAGTCTAAAGCTTTGCGATAATCTATACATGCAATGTGAAGGTTTTTGCATTGTCTATAAACTTGTTCCAGGACAACAGCATCAATGATTAGTTGCTCTTTGCACCCCACGAGTTCTTGACACAACCTTTTTGTTCTATCGAGAGGATATTGTTAAAGGAAACATGTGTGTATAACTTACTGTTGATGCAGGATGTTAGAAGTTTGTATACTGTTGGGAGGCAAGTAATTGGTCTATAGCACTACGGATCTTGTGTTTGCTTCCAATCTTTTGCTATTAGAAAGGTCATGCCACAAGTAAAGAAAGATGGTAATCGCTCTAGGTGGTGAATGGCTTCTGTTAATAGCTTAGCCAAGTGTGCGTGTGTCACTGTAAGTTTCTTCCACCAGTAATTGTGTATGCGGTCTGACCCAGAAGAATTCCAGTTTAGAGTTTTAGCGGCGGTGTTGGCAACGTTCTGTGTTGTTATATTCACAATGTCTATTGCGCCGCCATCGTATTTTAATTCTTGCTGCCAAGTCCCATTGGTGTGTATTGTTGGGATTGACCAAATTTGTTCCCACGTGTTTTTAATGGCTTTATCAGTTGGAATTTCCCTTGAAAGGGTGGTGTTGGGGGCCATATTTGTGTAGAATTTTCCCTGATTGTTAAGGAATTGTTGGTTGTCCAATCAACGTGCTTGACTTTTCTTATATCTGCGCAGCTGGGATGTGTAAGCAGCAGGACAAACTTTTGTTTCATGGTGTCGATCAGTTCGTTGTCGGTGTTATTTTTTGGGTCATAGGAAGCGTGTGAGTTGTGTTTTATCCGGATAGGCTGGATCTGTCGCTGGAACTTTGCGGGTGCTGCTAGCAGATTGCAGTTTTCCAATATCTGAGTGAAGTGATTCGATTCGGTTTTTAAGCTATCTTTCCCACGCCAATAACTTAGCTTTTTGTGAGTCTATTGTTTTTGGTGTTGGCTTGCTTTTAACGCCTACTACGTGGGCTGCTATAGGAGCAGCGACATAAATTGCAGTGTGAAGCTCTTCCAGCTTGTCAGCTTTTTCTAGATGTTGCAGGAGAATTTGTTGGTTATTATTATTATCATTAGTATTATTGCAGAGTAAATACTCAAGTTACTTCCAACCTTGCAGTTCCTTTAATTCGCCACCAGGTGATTTATTTTGGGATTAAAATTGCCCGATCGGCTCGATGTCTCTTAATTACACGAGCGCTTGAATTTCTCAATTCTGAACTGGACCATGGAAGAATGGAAACATGTCTTATGGAATGACGAATCTCGGTAAACACACTGATGCTCACTGTGATGAGGCAGTGCCATGGTTTGGATTATTGTTTTAGTAGCAGGAACTATGTCATACTATGGAGTAAATTACTTATGTTAAGGAATTCACGGTAATAGAGCAAGTATTTAAGATCACTGATTTTTGAAGAGTCATGATTAATTTTGAGTTAAGACCCAAAATGTCAATGCTGGTTAAAAGTTTCTTGGGAATCAATCCTGTAGCAGAGAGAATTATAGGAACGATTTTGACAAAGGACTGATGCCACATCTGTCGAATTTCTTTTGAGAGTGGTAGATATTTTTGAATTTTCTCATTAAACTTTTTCTCCATATTATGAGAGTTAAGAATGGCTATTTCAATAAAGTAAGTAGTTTGGTTTGTTTTGTTAATCAGAGTATATCAGGTCTATTGTGTGGCGTTGTTCTGTCTGTGATAATATCTCTATTCCAGTTTAGCATCATCATTTTCCAGGATAATTTCCGATAATTTCATATTTGTACCAAGGGAGGGTACAATTTGTTAAGTGGTGCAGGTTAGCAATGGCTTGATGGATTTGGCGTCCAATGTTGTCATGACGTGTGACATACTTGGTAAGAGCTAAAGAACTGCATCCACTTATTATATGATCTATGGTTTCCAGCTGAGAGTGACATAGTCTGCAGTTGTCATCTACTAAGTTGGTATCTCTGATAATGTGCTTAATGTAGTTTCGGGTATTTATAACTTGGTCATGTATGGCAATAATGAAACCCTCAGTCTCAGTAAAAGATGTCCTGCCTGTAACCAGAGGTTCGATGTTTTCTGATCTGTATAATTTTGAGTAAGTTGGTAAATGTGTTTGCCATGAAGGGTTTTGTTTTTCCAGGTCTCTAGTTTGGCTGCATCAGTAGTGACATTATCATCAAGGCTAAAGCCCATCTTTAATTTAAGTGCTGTAAGATTGTCGTCAATTAAAGTAAGAGCACTATATATGGGCACATCTTCTTTTGAGTGAAAATAGGACCGGAGGAGATTGATCTGTTTATAGTGTAATTTTTTAATATCTATAAAACCCCTCCCCCCAAGTTATCTCGGAAGACTGAGTCACTCAACTGCTGAGTGTGGATGGTGTGCATTGAATTTTGATGCTACCGTTCTAACCATACTATTAAGATGGTCAAGATCTGTATTAGTCCATTTCAGTATTCCAAAGGAATAAGTCAGAAAGGGTACTGCATACTGGTTTACTGCTTGAGATGTGTTTTTTCCAGTTAGGTGACACTTAAAGATTTGTGTCAGCCTTTGTTTAAATTTATGAGTGAGTTGTTGCTTTTGTATTGTATGATTCATAGCAAGATTTTGCTGAAATCCAAGATATTTATAATATTCTTCATCCTGGAGTGCAGGGATTTTAGTTTCTCTGTCTGTTGTACATAGGTATTGTAGTTGCTCAAGCTGTGTCCCCTTCTGAATGGTGGCTAGCCTGCATTTATCGATCCCGAAGTTCATTCTGATGTCATTGGTGAACTGTTCGGTAATATGCAGGAGGGACTTCAGATGTTCGGCTGAGCTAGCAAAAAGCTTCAGATCGTCCATGTACAACAAATGAGTTACTTGTGTGTTTTGCTTATTGTGGAGTTGCATCCTATATCCTTGCTTTGATTGGTTAAGCAAATGAGAAAGAGGGTTCATCACCAGGCAGAACCAAAGGGCACTTAATGTGTATCCTTGAAAGATGCCTCTGTTGACTTGTATTTCCTGAGTAATGAGCATGGTTGAAGTGGTTTGCAAGTGCAGGACAGTGCGCCAAGACTTCATGGTATGATATAAGAAGTGGAGCAAGACAGGATCTATTTTGTAAATGCTCATTATTTGGAAGAGCCATGTATGAGGAATGCTATCAAAGGCTTTTTGGTAGTCAATATATGCACAATACAGGTTTCTCTTTTGTTTTTTTGCATGTGAGGTAATAGGAAGGTCTATTATTAACTGTTCTTTACATCCTTGGCTGCGTTTTCTGCACCCTTTCTGTTCTTCACTAATAATATTACTTTTGATTATGTGTATGTCAATCTTCTGTGCTATGATGGATGTAAAAAGTTTATATCTGGTAGGTAGGCAGGTGATGGGACGATAGTTTGCTGGGTTATCGGTGTCTCCGTTCTTAGGTAGCAGAAAGGTAACTCCTTTGGTAAAAAAAACTTGGTATTATATTAGGTTTTAGCACATATTTATTAAACAGTTCATCCATTTTTGAATATGTGCTAAGTAAATACTTAAGCCAGTAGTTGTGAATTTGATCAATACCTGGACATTTCCAGTTATGTGTTTTTTTAACTGCTGATTGAATATCAGTAAATGTAATGACTATTGGTTCCATGATGTTGCATTGGCTATATAGGAGTTCTTCTTCCTGAATCCAAGGAGTGAGAGGGTTATGACTTTCAGGCACTGTCCATATACTGGACCAAAATGCTTCAATGTTTGAAATCGCTGGCGGGTTTTCGACAGTTATGGAGTCACCTGAGAGTGACCTATAAAACATCTTTGGATTGTTGCGAAAGAGATTGTTTTGTATTCTTCGCTGTTGGCTTTTTTGTAACGCCTTAGTCTATTTGACGTTGCTTGCAGTTGTTGTTTAAGTGTATCGAGCAGGATTGTCGGCTCAGATTCGTTGTATTGACGTAAAAGAGTCTGGATTTCTTCTTCTGCTTTGCGAGATTTTAGGTTACTCCTGATTTTTTGAGAAAGCTTGCCAATGTGGCTACGGATTTTCCTGATCTTGCATTCCAGTCTTCGTTGCCAGGGGGGAGGATTATGCTTGTGGTGTGTAGTTGGGGAGCCGTTCTCCAAGGGTAATTGACCAATGAAGCTTAACGTACTGTAGGCTGCACAATATATCAATAAGTGTAGATCCTCAAGGGTGGTAATATCTTGTAATTTTATGTTGATTATTGAGTTAATTTCGCTAATCAAATATTTCGACAGATGAGAGAATTTTACCCTTGGTAGTTTTGGACGTCTAGTGGGGTCAGAGTTTGAGAATAGAATCAAGTTTTGGTCATAGTTGATGTGAATTTGCTCTCTTGAAATCTTTAGTCCAAAATAAGCGGTTTCGGTGATTCTCTCATTAAATGGGAGCTGAGTGGACGTGAGTGAGTCAGGCAGTACCTGTGGTTGATTGGTTCTATTCTCTCTGGGTAGGATGTCTGAAGTTTCAATCTCTATAGGTGGCGTGTCAGGGTCTGAGATTGTTTCTACTACATTTCCAGTTGCAGCTAGTGGATATATTTCAACATTGTCAGCCTCTAGGGCTGTGGCTTTGAGCTGTTGCAAAATGGCTGGTGGAATTCTATTGTGTGCAATGATTACTCGTTTTTGGTCAGCGATGCGCTGTTCTGATAAATGTGCTAATTCGGGGTACATTTGTATGAATGCCTTATAGAGCTCTTGTCTATACCCAACTTTGAAAGTTTCTCCTTTGTTAACCTTTTCCCAGCCAGCTATTTTCTTGAGAAAATGATTCTTCTTACAGGGGGATAGAAAATATTTTTTAAAAAATTCAATAACTGATATACTGCTTTAAAATTTTAAATTTGTGATCTTGAATATAATTGCTTTTGAGTAGTAATTTTTTTGATCGATTAAAAGTAATGTTTTTTTTTTAAACAATACATTAAAATGTATAATAAAATTTTCTATTTGAAAAACTTGGTTTTAATCCTTTTTTAAAAAATTACAAATGTTATAATTTCGTATTTGAAAAAAACCAAATTTTAGGGAGAAATCTTATCTAAATAAAGCAAAAAAATTTTTTTAATATCTTTATTTGTTATTTTTTAACGATTTTTTATATAACTGAATGTAGAATATTTTTACTTTTTTTTTTCAAATACCTACGTAATTTGTTGTTAAATGGGTCACACCTGCCTGACAATAGCCAGAAAATCACATAATAGGATTTTAATCTCTTTCTTTGATAAAGCATAGATGTGGCCTTATCTAACTTCCTCATATTCTGAGAAGTGATCAATCTCAAATGACGTCATCAAGAAACGATCCCGATAGCAATGGTTTTAATTTTTTTGAAATAACTTATGAATAAAATGTAATTTACGAAAAAAAAATTAAAACAAAAATAAAAGGTATCATTTTAATATAATTCAATCATTAAATGGTTTAAATGTGCCCTGGAATTTTTTAATAAATTCGTAATTTTAGATGTTGCTAAGTTTCTCCATACACAAGCTTTCTAAAATTTCGAATATTATTGATTAAAAATAAATTTGGGGTAAATAATTTTTTGGCAGTTAATTATAAAGCTTTCAAGAATTCAACAAAAGCAGTTTGAAGTTTTTATCGGTAATAGAAAATTTCTTATAAGCATTTTTTATAGTCATGATTTCAGCCCTCCCCCCCTCCTTTGACAACACCTGTGGAAAATCATTTTTTATTATATTTTCTCATTTAATTTTAAAATTTCAAGAGATATACTAGTAGTAATGTGCATCTGAAAAAAAAAATAAAAAAAAATTAGCAATTTATCTGTAATAGAATTTCAGTTATATGCATTTAAATTTTGTAATGTGTTATATGGAATTGACATGGCTACAAGTGGCCTGATTAGGCCACCTCCGCTGGGAAAAGGTTAACGTTGTAATAGCAACGCATGAGGTTCATATTGAGGTCATCAGTCCATTTCATGCGTTGCCTGTGTTTGCCCGCTTTGGTGGTTGTTGGATGCATATCCAGCAAAGCACCGTCTGCAGGTGTGGTAGAATTTTGTGCATTAGAATAAGTTTCTAATTGATTGGGTGCTGCATTGTTGGCTGTCATATTTTCGGGTAACCCGGTGCATGTCCGCCTGCTCAACATTACACCACTAGCGGTTCGCATGCTGCTACGTCCAGCGCTAGCTCCAGACGTGCCCTGACGATCCTCAGGTAGCGGCATTTTTCCAAGGCTGGATTGAGAAAAAGGCTCCATATAAAATGGGTGTGATTGCATTTTATACCTATTGCCAGGTAGAAGGAAACAGCTGTCCCTAACCCGGAAAATAGACGCTGGTTGTAGCCGCCCATTATGGGTCAGACGATGCAGATATTGGTTATTCTTAGCTTTGTTTTGTTCTCGCTACTGACCTTGACGGCTTGGGTGGCCCTACCAGGAGTGAAACTCTCACCGACATCGCTCAGTATTGCAAAGAACTACTCCTACTAAGCCCTCTCGCCACGACAAGGCGATAACCAATTGAGAGATTATTATTATTATTATTATTATTATTATTATTATTATTATTATTATTATTATTATTATTACTATGATTATTTATCTATAAACTTGTGTCTATCTTTTGATCTAGCCTTACTGAGCACGGACCTAATGTGGTGAACCATTTTTAGAATCTAGTGTTGATGAGTAAATAACTAATTGGATTTCTTTTCTAGAGAGTTCTGCCTACAGATGATGGTGCAGTTGTTCTACATTAATTCGTGTAATCATGAATAATTTTCCTACCAGGGAACCTTACAGTATATAATCAAAAATTAATCTGTTTATTGATATTCTTATCAAAAGCCACATATTTAGATGTATTCAGAAGAATCATAAAAGTGAGGTCTTCTACATGCACTCAAGATGGTATGGCTAAAAATGAAAATCTGACTGCTGAAATAGATGATATAATTTCCACAGAGCTGCCAGATCTTCAATCAGATCCAATGTTTTTCAAAGTAGTGGGAAAGAAAATGATTCATGGATTTGTGCAGACCTTTAAAACAGATTGGTACCATGAATGAACATGGCAAATGTACTAAGCACTCTCCATTATTGAGACACTATCAACCAATGATGGTTAGACTTTATACAGAAGACAGAAACCCGAAAAGGGAGGGGGGGGCTTCACATTGATTGTTACAGTCAAAGTTAAAAAGTAAAAAAAAGACATTGAAATTGATAAACATCTTTCCGGATATATGTTAAATTTGCAATTCGCATTGATGGCTGTGAGAAATGGCTGTTTTAGCTCCAAAAATCTACAGCCTTAAATATGTTAATGATCTTATTCAGGAAATGCTTTCCAGCCATGTTTTCATCTATTGATAAAATAATGGATATGGAGCAAGCTGTGCATTACCCTACACATTTTTAAAATCCCTTCAACCCCCAGGAATGCTGCCACATAAGCTCACTTATAAGAGGATCTCCTGTAATGTTATTAGGTAACATCAACTTGCCAAGGCTGTGTATTGGAACAAGACTTAAAGTGAAGGATCTATTGACTAACGTAAATGGTGCAGGTGAATTTTAATTATTTGCTTGAATTCCATAGTTACCCAGTGATACAAATATGCTCTTTGATTTCATGATATTGTGGTTTCCTATCTGGCTTGCATTCGGTATGGGTATCATCAAAGCAAAGAAGCAGTCATATGTAGTGGCAGGCATTTATTTAGAAATGACATAATTTTCACATGGGCATTTACATGTAGCATGCTCAAGAATCAGTAAATTAAATGGTCAGTGCACTCGAACCTTGGCTGAGAGGTCTGGGGTTCCAGCGACAGCACCAGAAACCATAACTTGTTTTTTTATATTTGCAAAACAATTGGAGATGTTTAATTAAAATAAGTTGTCACTGTTGCCTGTATGTTAAGCCAGGAAATGTTGGTTACTCCAGCTTATAAATGATAATAAATAATTAAGGATTGTTGTTGTTTTAGCTCCATCACAAGTTGTTCCCTCTATTTATATAAATATTTATATATTTATGATTACTTTTTCTCACTTTGTTATTTAATGCTTTTAGCAGAAATACTTATTGTTAACAATAGTTATCATTCATTGTTACTGGTAGCTGAATGCTCTGCCTTTCAATCATTATGAAGTAGCTTGTGTGTGGTTGCATAGTAAATAGAAGAGATTTACTTATTGACTTTCTTTTGTTATTTAATCTATTTGGCTTGAAAATACTGGAGAAGAAAAGACGCAATTTCAGGCATTCTAAAAAGCAGCCATATTGGTTTTCTCCTTAATCTGAGAATAATAGCTGGAGAGCACACTTGGGTGAGAGACAAATTGAAATTTGGTTATGTAATACTTGCAAAGACTTACACCTCTGAATAGACTTTTTTTTAATGGAAAAGCTATATATATTAGACAATGTTTTACTCTGGTCTCATACAAAGAAGTAGATACCCATTGTTGATAATAACTAAATAAACTGCATATTGGATTTATCTGCAAATTATTGGTGCATGAAATGATTATTAAATTTCATATTGTGGAATTAATTATTCAATTTGCTGCAAGCTATTAGTTCATTAAGGTTATCATTGAGAGCTGAACTTTCACGAATTCTCCAAGAACATTGCCACAAAAAGGAATGTATTCATGAAGATCCTATTGTGAATAAACATTTAAAACATATAACCCACACTGTGACAAGTAATATTTTTCAATTGTAATTAATGTGGGAAAAGCATTTTGTGCTAATCAGTAGACAAGCTGTCTTTCAAGAAATATATTCTGCTTTGTATTATCAAATGCCACTATCTATTAAGACCAGTCACCTTAATAGAGATCATACCTGGTTGTGGCATTGGTGATAATTGGTAGTCTATCGTCAATGTTTTACTGCATCACATTGGGGCTGCCGCTGGGATTCTTATATCTTTAATTACTTAAAGTTTAAGTGAGGCAGAATCATGTGTTTTGGAAAGGAGTCTCATTCAGGAACAATTCGGGTGTTTAGGCTCATAGAAGGATTAAAGTTTGGGAACATTGAATAAAACAAGAAGGGATGTCTTAAGTCATTGATTTATAAATTTGAGGATCACTTCTCAAACAATGTCGAAGGGGTGAAGGGTATAACGGATTATAAAGTAAAGTACATAATTGATAAGACTAATCCAATATTTGTAAGGCAATATAAGATTCATCCCATTCCCAAGGAGCCATATCAAAAAAAGTTAATTTATTTGGAAAGAACAGATATCATTGAAAATTGTGCCTGAACACATCATTTTTAAGAAGAGTGGAGAAGATGGGATTAATCAGATAAGGAAAACGGTCACTTTTATAACTCCTTTCATTAACTTCCTTGAGCCGGTAACTTCCGTATCTGGCCTCTGTATCAGAATTAGCCATTGGATGCACGCAGCTTAAAATTTAAAACTTAATAACATTAAAAGTTTTGTAACTTTATTGCTAATTTTTCTATATTTAACATGCAAACCTTCTTTTAAATTTTTTTTTTATTATTATGCAAATGCAAACATTAGAAGTTTTTTAAAAAAATATTTATAACATGCTGCTCTCATAATGAAGAGCATTACAACTTGACGAAATAGTGATGTATATCTGATCTTATAAATAATTATCTTCTGCAGCTACATATCTGAAACTGCTTGTATATTTCAAAAACTACATTTATTTTCCAGCAATAGGCAAAAATATTTATCAGAGTGTAATAAAAAATGACATTAAGACCACTGGAGCATAAAGGAGAAAATTTTAATATTTCGCGCACACTGATAACTTCATTCCACAATATCGCAGTTCAGAACAGGAAAAAACATTTCAAAACACAGGAGAAGATACTACTGCTTTTGATGTCTTACTTATTTTTAAATGGAATTAGAAAATGTTATAGTGTTTCAATAAAAAACAGAGCCCTTGCAATCGTCCTCTCCGCCATCGCTATGTCACTTTTGTGTAATATCACAAACCTGACTGGACAATACAAAGGAAAATTGAACACTGTGCTGTTGCACGCAATTGCGTATTTCATTTCTCTCACATTATTTAATGATTTCTATTAATTTTTCAAAAGAATTGAAATATATAATAAGTAAATGACACAAATGCTATAAACCAACAAACACATCTGATTTATTACAAAAATTTTTGGTCTAGAAGGATCATTTATTAATTTACGAAAATAAGTTTCCCGAGTTATAACAGAAATCAATTTTTCCAGTGTTGTAAGGCAGTTAAACATATTTAGGAGGATGTTAAAAGACATCAGTATTTTTCAGGTTTAGATCTCACTAATGGCTTTTACCAAATACCATTGGAAGACTCCATTAAGGAATGTTATGCGTTTCAATCTCCCTAGGGTAGGTATCAACATTTGCTTCATGGAGGGAGAAAATCTTCTCATCTCTTCCAGCGCTTTGTTGTTATGACTTTACAAGAGAAGATGAGAGAAGTTGTACATGCCTTTCAAGACGATAGCCTGCTCTCGGCCAAAAACTTCAAAAAACAACTAGAATTGATTAGGTGGGTTCTGTGTAGATTCGGAAGAAAGGGGGTTTAGTCATCTAACCTTTAAAATGTCAATTGGAATAAGACCTTGGAATTATTGGTTGATCATGAATTCAATTTGAAGATTAAGGATTCACAATTGTGTGATCCATGGATTATGTCAATGAAGAAGAGAATTTTATATAATAAGGAGGCCAGGATGGGACGTGCTATATGGTCAGTTATTGAAGAGGTATTTGTATGGAGATATGCTAGAAATCCCAATTCCAAGCCCAGGATATGAGTGCATCCACGATAGAGGAAGTGATCAAACCATGAAATTCAGTAAGGTGGTCATCATGGAGTGCGAGCAATGACACACAAGATACAGCGATCGTATTATTGGGGACATATAAGAATGTAAGTAGAAGATTTCATCCAGAACTGTAAGGTGTGTCAGCGTACAAAAAGAATTGTAGTTAAGGCACCATGGCAAGCAGTAGCGAGTCCCATAATCCTATTTGAAAACATAGCACTAGATCTGATTGGGCCTGTGCAGTCATCAACAAGAGGCCATAAGTTTATTTTGGTCTTCACAGATATTTTATCTCGTTTTACTAATGCAGTTTCATTGAAGGAGCAGACACCTGAAATGGCCAAGCCATAAATGCATACAATTGTAAGTAAATATGGCATACAGAAGGAGATCATAAGTGACAGAGGCATGAATTAAATGTCTGGTGTATTCAAACAGCTCTAGGAAATTTTATGCATCACCCATAAGGCTACGACTTCGTACAGACCTACTTGCAATAGCATAGTAGAAAGATATAAGAAGACCCTATGTGCAGTAATCACCTGCTTGTGTGAAAATTATACAAAAATGGGATGCCAGACTTTGGACTGTTGGCCTTAAGAACAAATGATCATGATTGGATTGGTGACATGCCAGCTTATCTCTTATATGCCACTGATCAAGCTCTGCCTGATATTTTAATTATAATCAAACTGAAGAGAAAACGATGGGCCATTATCAATTAGAACTTGTTAAGAAATTCATAAAAATTAGATCGGAATTTAATTGAAGGGATCAACTGAGACGTAGTGCAAAGTTATTGAAGTTGAATAAAGGAAAGGGCATCCTTTAGTTTAATATAGGACAAAAAGTTTGGCTTTTGACAAAGGGAGGTCCTAATTATTTTAACTTTATTTTAACTTCAGTCCTTTCCTTATAATTGAAAAAATTTTCGATGTTGTATGCAAGATTGAAGGCATAAAATATTTTAATCAGTCAACTGTCCACACTGTGTAATAAATTATAAAACTCCAAGAGTATACGAGTACAAGCAGTGTCTCATTATAAAAGCCCAGAAACATCAACAGTCAGGTCTGAAAACGAAGTTTGTGATGCAGTTGATTATTAGCAACTCAGGAAATTTTGTCACGACCATGGGTTTAAGGTCGGTGAACTAAATGTGAAAGTGTAAATCAAAACTTACATTTCAAGAACGTTATCTTAATGTTCAAGCACCCAATGTTCTATTTAAAAGGAAGTTACTGAGTTAAGCAAACGAAACTGGCACCACTTGTAACATTAAAGAATGCTAATGATAATTAAGTTACGGTACCCAAAGCTATTAAATAACACCTTTAAAATTAACTTTGCTTTTTATATTTAAAAAATGTAAGTTCTTATTAAAGAAAAGATATGTTTATAAAAACGATTTGTTTAGAGAAATTACTTAACATGCTCCGCTAGCAACAAGAAAATTAAATTACTAAAGTGCCATATAGTGGATTTATGATTCAAACATCATTTGAATCAGACATTGCATCGTGTTTATTTTTTTTATTTACCAGAATCTTAAGTTATTTCGAAATTGGCTGGGCAAAGCTTAATTTGTGTGTATACAACTTAATTAGATACAGAGACAAAGGAGTAAAAAATAATTGAATTTTAATAAACCAGAAAGTTTATGAAATTTATCCCATATTATTTTTTAGAAGGTAAATAAATTAAATTTCCCCAAGAAATATAATAAACATTACAATGGTATTGCAAGCAAGATACAGAAAAGAATTAATATTATCCCCATGCTTGAATCAAGCCATGTTATTATAATATTTTGAGTTAGGTTAGTTATTTTGAGTAATTATAATCTTTTGAGAAAGAAGTATAGAATACACAGAAAATGTGCATAGGAAAACATGGTTATAAAACCGGATGTGTGGCCAACACAAAATCAGATATTGTAGTTTTAATATTAAAATGGCAGAGTAAAATAACACAAGGTTATTCAGAAATTACTGCATGGATAACCAATGAGCTTAACGTAACTCATGGATTGATTCAACCACTAACAAATTATAAGAGAAGCAATATTCTCTTAAAAATTCAAAATTTCATATCACATAGACATGAAAAAAAAATTAGAATAGCATTTTAGCTAAAATAAGAATTAAATGGGACTACTCAGCAATCAACTACATACAGGATGCAGACAAAATTAATAGGACACAAGTTAATAAATTAAGCCCTCCAAGAAAAATTGATAAAAGAATAATTTCAAATTACATAATGGCCTAGACTGATGACATAAGAGAATAAAAAAAAATAAAATGAATTTACAAAGGTTAAATTGTCCTAATAAAAAAAATTAACTAAGTCCCAGTCAGCATGACACATTACTACAATGTGGAGGCTTACATATTTAGAACTGGATGAAAATGATATCCGGAGAAGAGGTTGTCTGGGAAACCAGAACAATCTGTATTACAGTTTATGAATAAGAATGTCCATCTCTACAGAATTAACAGGTGAGAGTGAAAATTGAAAAGTTGCTTACATGTCCTGATATTGATGAAGGAGAAAAAAAAATATATATATATATATATAAGTTACTACATTTTGTTTGAAGATCGTACTATGGAAAACACACTGAAGAGGCGGTAAACACAAGTTGGAAATTCAAGCTGGCATCCTGGCTGATGGTTTGGCGAGCAGTGAAAAAATTTTCCAGTGATGTCCAATTTAAGCTTTTGGAGTAACAATCTAATGGCTCATGGCTAGCACATGAAAACAATGGTAATGCACTCCTTGGAGCTTGAACATGCAAATTGTGGAATGACATCAGCTGCTAAATCAACAATTGATAACCAAGGTAACATTGTTGGGTAAGACATGAAGATAAAAAAAAATATTTTATACAAGTCATGGAACATATTTTAATATATCGATAGCATTTGTTAAAACTATAATTATCACAATTCACAATATTTATTATCAGGATCCTGTTTCTATAAATATGTTGAAAAATAACTATGCACTAAACTGCATCTATATATATCATACTAAAAAAATATGATTGACTAAAGAAAGAAAGGCCTATGAAAATTGTATAAAAAAAATGCCCAAGAACTATATAAAAAGTCAGCATAAAACTTTATGAGGTAACAAGAAAATATTGATTCAAAGCCAGAAAGAGAATAAAAAATCAATGATAAATAATAATTTTCCGGAAAACAAATATAAAAAAATGCTATAAAAAATAAATTTAAACTGAAATATTAAATTAGCTAAGAATCAATAAAAGCTTGTAATAAAAGAAAAATGTGATGTGAAAAATTTTCATTTTGAGCATCATAATTTCATAGTACACTGATTGTTGATAAGCCAATTGAAGATGACAAATTAGTCTGTGAAGTCACACCTGAGTGTTGTAATAATCAGGAGGAGGCAGAGAACCTTGCTGAAGAGGTGAAGGAAGTTCAGCAGAACAAGTACATGGATAAAACTTGTGAAGAAAACTACGTCCTGATTTTTTTCTATGAATTGAGGGGTGATGTATTGATAAATTGGAATAGTGTTAATGCCTCGGACTGTATTGTGTCCTGTTGTTGATTGTTGATTGCCAACAACAGATATCGTTCATTTATTGCATATTGACTTGCAATTTTGTTTGAATTGCTTATTGTGGATTTTTCATTGCCTTTGAAAACTGATTTGCCCAAGTTAATATTTTAACTATTGGATGAATTCATATTTTATTCTGGAAAAGATTTGCAAGCTTGATGTCATATTTTGGGCAGTTTTGCATTATTGAAAATGGCTGTTAAACTTTTAATAATTGAAAAGATAATTGTTATTATTTGAAGTGTAATTAGAAAATTGTAGTAATTACAGCTTATCCATGAAATTAATTTCTTATGAAGAAATGTAAAAGAATTGGTTATGGTTTATAGAACAGTCAGTCCTACCTAGTGCATTTTTGGTGTTAAACAGCCCTTTTGGTGGGATATATTCTGAGGGTAGTTACCTGTTGTTATACAATATTTTATGGTTATTTGCCAAGAGTATTTACCCCTGTGTTTAAGGTTTCAGTGTTCCTCTTTTTAAAAGGAGCACATGACACTCTCCTTGGTGTTCTTTTTACAAATTCTGGGGGTTTTTTTGTTATGTAGCATACTACTCACACTGGGGCGTACCTTGACTAGGATTAAAATTAAAACTTATCTTCCTGTATGAGTCCAATTTGCAATCTAAGCACTGGGGTTTTGGGGGCTAATTATAACAGTATTAAGCAATTTTTCGTTTTTGTAAGATTGTTGTTTATTGTAAGTTAAATGTGTTTATTGCATATTTATTGTGTTTGTTTTAGTAAAAAAAAATTGAGAAAAAAAGCGGAAAATAATTTCTTTATTTTTTATCTTTGGAAGGTAGTATATGATGGCTTTTAAGGCTCACAAATTTTTCCTTCTATTTGGATGAATATTATGTTTCCTTTTTTCTCATTTTGTTATTAATTGCTTTGAGAAAAATTATTTATTATTACAATTATAAAATTCCACCAGTCGCAAGATGGCTGTCAACTTTACAGATTGAAGGGAAAAAAATGAAAGTGATGAATCAATGATGTTTAAAACTTATACTCTGCAGCATTATATGCTATTGTTCACCTACATATAAAATAAATTGAGCTATTGGGAGTCAGAATCGCGCATCATAGGTTCAATATCACCATATAATGTGCTAAGTTCTGAGGAGTGTAGCACCGTGTTCTCGATTTCAGCTTTTATGGACATATAATCTATAATAGATTAAGTGTCGAAATTTATAAAATAAACGCTTTGAATATTAAATTAACAGATCACCTAAAAGAAGTTTTTATGTTTGGCGTAGCGCAATTCCAACTCACACTTGACAAGTTTTCATTATTTGGTGTAACACTTTTGAGTTTAAACTACAATTATGCCAAGTTTGATGCTTGTATGTATAACGGCTTTTAACATAAAACAATATAAAAAACAACCAAAAAAAGAAAATAAAGAAAAAAACTTTTAATCTTTTTTATTATTTGTTAGAATAATCTACCATCTGCGATTGTAACACATACTCAGTGAAAATTTCAAGTAGCTACCTATTACTTTTAAAAGATACTGCCTTTAAGAGTATTATCTTACCAGTAAACAATCCCTGGCTTAGGACGGACAATAAGAAATATTATTTTTACAGTTTTTCAGAAAAGATGTACTATTGTCTTGCCACAACAATTACTGGCTTCAGACAGATTGCTGTAACATTCTTTGTTGGCCTTGGATGGTCAGGCAGACAGACCAATGGATACGTGAATTATAGTATTAGATAGTTACCATTCATTGATAAAGGTAGCTGAATGCTCTGTCTTTATGAATGGTCATTATGACATAGCATGTGTTTGATTGGATTGTGAATAGAATAAATTTATTTATTGACTTTCTTTTGTTGTTTCATTTTTATGGCTTGAAAATACTGGAGATAGAAGAGATGGGGTTTCAGGTGTTCCAGGAAGCAGACATAATGCTTGCCTCCTTAAACTGAATGTAATAGCTGGAGAGCACTCTTGGGTGATAGAAAAATTGAACTTTTATTACGTATTAATTGCGAAGTAGTAGACATTTTTTTAGTGGAAAAGCTATCTCTATTGGATAATATTTTACCGTATCTTTGATGCAAAGAAGTATAGAATCACTAGTTTTCATACTAGTTTTCTCTGCTAGCTAGTAATGCCAAAAATAATTATGGAATTGCATATTTTGGAATAAAATTAATAAATTTGTTGCAACCTATTGGGTCAATAATGTTGTCAACGGAAGGTGAGTTTTTACGAATTCTCCTAGGACATTACCTATAAATATCCTATTATGAATGGACAGTTTAAAGAAAAACACACCTTGTGACAAGTAATATTTTTCAATTGTAGTAAACCTGAGATAAGCATCTTGTGCTGCTCAGTAGACAGGCCATCTATCTAGAAATGAATTCTTTTTCGTATTTTAAAATGCGACTGTTTATTTAGACCAGCTTTGAAGATAATTAGAAATCTCTCATGAGTGTTTTATAGCATTACAGTGTGTTTGTTTATTATACAAATCTACAGTTATATTCCAATCTTGATGAAATATTACACACTTCATCTTCAATGCACGAGGATAGTCAGACTGTTTCTGAGATTTCAAAAAAGTAATATATATATTGAAATTAATTTGATATTCCTGATTAAGGTAAGGCATACTAATAGGAATAACCTCAACCAACAGTACAAGGCAAAGTTTATACAATAATATCTATCAATAATGGTATCAATATACACTTCACCAACACTAATACTGCAAGTTTTTAATTTATAAATAAAGTTCAATTAGTAACAGTGCATAAGGTTCCTGTTGTTCTTTTCTTAGAATTGATAGTTCTTAGAATTTAATATTTTTTTGGAATCTTTAAAAAGGAGCAGTAAGTAGAGATAATGGAACGTTGACAGAACATTGAGAAAGAAATGTGAGGTGACAGAGGCAACCGTCTTTTCACTATGTGCTATTTTAGTTTCGCCAGTATACTACGGCTAGATCATACGAATGATGAATGCCGAAGCTTTTCTTAAAAATATCGAGAGTAGAGAGCACAATGCAACAATAAATTACCAGGTATTGAATATCCCCATTGAGTTTGTTGGGACAGTGAGCACAGAGAATCAATTATTCTGCCTTCAGCGCTCTAACAATTGTTCAATCAGTTTGTGTGTTTGGAACCCTTGAACAGTGTAGAAACACCTAGATGATAAGGCATCTTCCCCTTTCTCTTCCCGTTGGTTGGGTATATAAGGACGCCAGTCTTTCAGATGTGAAGAGTGAAATCCCGCCCCCAGATTAAGATATTACAGTAGGATGATCCCATCCCAAATCAAAATACTGATTTCATTTCCCAGATTAATTTTCTATAGTAGGGAGAAATAACCATGCTATCTGATATGGCTGCACGACAAATTTATGGCGATTCCCGTGGTTCCCAAACGTCCTTAGCTCGATTCAAAAAATTCCTTACAACTTTATTCACTCATCTGACAATTTATGAAATAACTTATACCAAAGCATGCATCAACTCGGCTCTTCAATTCTACAAGCAAATGTTCTCACTTTTTCATTGGATATTGGTCAGAAAAACAAGAATTTGTCCAGGAGTTAAAAAATTTGAACAATGAAAAATTCGTCTATATTAGAAAATTGTTGAACTACTGAAAACCAATTTGCGTTATAATTTGTCTTCTTCTCAATGTGTTTTTCACCTTCAATTGGAATTATCCCAGTCAACGCATAGAATTCCTTATATTCGGGATTTTCTTGGAATTGAGATTCCAAGAGCTTAAAAATTTATTGAAAATGAACAATACCTGGGGATAATGGAGAGTTAATAAACAATTGAGAAACTGAATAAATGTGGAGTGACCCAGCGGCCATCGAAGTTCTCAGTAGACCTGCGAAGATGCAAGCAGGTTAACTGAGGAAGTGTCGAATGCTAGAGTACAAATAGCCCAAGTTCTGCTTCGAGACATTGAGATTAGAGTGGGAAAAGCATCAGTAGTTTATCTAGTAGTGAATGACTTTGGAATTGCAGAGCACACAGACACAAAAGATCTTGAAAGGAGGAAGAGAATAGTTGCATGGAAGTTATATTTGCCATATTTTTCCACCTCAATTGATGCCAGGAAAATTTAGGACGAATTGAGTAAAATTGACGATATATAAAAGACAGCGTCTTTCGAGCATTACACGTATTTCTCTTTAGCTCCAAATCAAACATTCAGAGGATTGGACAGTCATTCTCTGATGGCAGTTTAGGACATAACCAATAACAAAGCATATATCAACTTGAATCTTCCAGCCTGTATTTTGCTCTTAAATAGTCACTCAAAGGATACATACTAAATCATATCTATCATTATGCCACTGAAGAAAAGTAGAATTGTTCTGAGAGGCATTGAAGCTAAAAAACAAAGTCCTCCAAACATTAGAGACATCGGAAAATGGGAGCTTGGTCTATAGCAGGAAACTGTAGAATTACTGAAAACCAACATAAGTAATTATTAAACTTCTTGAGGTTGTTCTGTTCGCCTACAACTGGAATTATCCCAGTTGATGCCGGGTGCCTGTGTTAGAAAAGAATATATACATAGAAACGTGTTTTTTTGTTTCTTTGTTTGTCTGTTTCTTATGAAAATCTACAGTTTTATTCTTATCTAGATGAAATTATGCATATGTTACGTGTAGATCGTAAAATCGCATAATTCACGAAATGTGTGGAATTTACACAATTCTTGAAATGTGCTCAACGATTTTCGCTCAATTCTTGAATTATACAGCTAAAAATAACCTTTAATTTGTCTTATTTACTCCTGTTATTTTAAATCTTCTTGCTGTATATCAATATTAATGCTGCACCCTACTATCATATTATAAAATCAGCGACAGTGGACTATGTCATAACAAAGAAAAAATTTAACAATAGGTTATGTAACAATGGGTTATACAATTGGGTGGGTTCACTTCTAGTATTATGTAAATACTTATTGCAATTTTGTACAATTTACCTCAGAATTCCATTCGTAGTTTTTTAGTTCGTGTTCGGGAGAACTCAGATTTTTTATGTAAAAATAGATATAAATTAATTTGTAATTAATTATTCTATTTTTATATTCTTTAAGTTTTTTAACTGTTTTGCAGACGGTGAGTGCTGAGTATATTTTGTTTTAATAGATGTTAATTAAAAAAATCTCCAATTGATTATCACTGTCTGCAGCTAGTAGTCCCTCGCGAATAATTTTCGTGATCACGAGGATGTGTGTCCTACTAATGTTAATGTTCTTTTCATGGTTACTGATTTTTATCATTTTAGACAGACCACTACCAGCTTCTGGCTTGACCAGTCGTCTCTTCTTCTGGTCCTCCACGTCCTTACTAGTTGCAGCATGGCGTAAAACTTCCATTTATCATTTTCATTCCAATGCTCTGCAAATTACTCCTACCCTGCCATTCGATGTTTAGTTTCTTATTGAATTTTTGACTTTCTCGCAGCAGTCATGATTCTTTTCCGAGCCGCATTGTTTTGCGGGTTTACCCATAAGGTAATAATGAAATTTCTTTTAATGCTATTTCAACAATAACGCGCATAAGGGCTGCCATGCTGCTAATTTCAATTCTTATTTCCTGTTAATAATTAATTATCATTTCGCAGTCTTTCTTTAGACATTAAATGAGAATTTTAGGAAATTTCTTTTTTCTTATTCTTTCTAAGAAATTGGACTGTCTCAATTTTTTTATATTTAACCTCAATTCACTCAACGTAGCGATTATTGTTTCTTGTAACAGTGTTTTGCTATATTTAACATACATGTAAGTATTTCTTTAATTTATTCCGAGAAATATTTTCTTTTGTAATTGAAATCGAAATGCCTATTCGTCAATAAATCAGATTGTAGAAAACGTTATTTTGTACAGAATTTTTGTATTTTATAAATAAATATCGCATTTTTAAACCAAAATAAAAGTTTTTAACGACCCACGTTTACACTTAAGTTTTGGGGTTCTTTTTTTTTAAGTAACACCCATTAAATGCTACTTATTTTGCTTCCCCCTCTGAACAGTATGGTTAATTTCTCACTGATGTTAGTTACAGTGAGCATTTTAAACTATTAAGATTACATCGAGCATCAGGGTTTCAAACCATTCTCCTGCAAGACACGTTGTACTGATAAAAATGTAATTTTTGAAAAAAAATAGGTCCTTTGTAAATCTTCATGTCATGCAAACAATTCATATGCAAACCATTAAAGATATTCAAAACTTTCTTATTCATTTTTACCTGTGATATAAAATTGGTAAGTACAAACAGAGTAGACTATTTTATTATCAAGTTAATTGATATTGGAAAAATAGAAAAAGTTTGGAAAATGTTACACAAGTTATAAATGTGCAGAGCGGTTTCTACTCATTTCTACATTTATTGTATTAGCAGTGTAATTAATTTTTTCAAAAATTAGGGATGAATCCTTGAGACCTCCTTCTCAGTAATTGATACAATCACCTTATTTTACCATCAACTATAAGATAAATAACTCACCCACTATATGCCTTTTTTAACTGAAGGCTTATGCTTGTTATTTTTCAAAATTGCAGATATAAATTTCAGTAGGTTCTAAATGTTTAAAGAAATATCAAAATTGATTTTTAATAATAAAAATAAAATTAAATTTGTTCACACCTTATATTTAAATCTTTAATTCATTCCAATTAATATTATTAGATACTTTATTATTCACCAGGCGGCGTTTGATGGCAGTTGCCTTCCACTTCGCTCCTCATGAGGAAAGATAGGAAGAAGGGAAAGCAAGGGACGATAGGGTTTTATCCTGCCTGTAATAAATCCATACATGGGCGACAGCCTTATTTAGTTTGCATTGGCGACTGTCATCTATTATTCCACGCCAGTTGTATGAATTCTGCAAAGGACGAACTCCAACAAGTAAAGTCAACATGGCGGTGCTCGAACTGCGTCGTTGATAATGGTGGCGGCGAGGCTAAAGGCGAGGACGAATCTGAGCATAGTTTTCTCTCCTCAAGAGCAGATGAACGGACCGATAAGGGTAATTTTGCGCATATACTGGTTGCGATAAGGGAATTGACAGCATCTGTTAAAAAGTTTACTGCTCTTGCCTCTTTGCTGCAAGCCGTAAATCGTGAGAATTATAAGAAATAAAATACATTTACTGGGATTGTTAACTCTTATGGTGCTAATCCGCCTATCAGTTCAGTTTGCAGCTTACATAATGACTCCGGCTCAAAAAGTTGAGAAGGCTGAATTTTGTTCATCGCCCTATAGCCTTAGCCTCTCCTTCAACTGACAATGTTAGGAACAGTCTGAGACCCTAACCGAAATTAAATGGGTCTAGTGCATCTGGCAATGGATTAATTAAAGCGGCTAGCTCTAGTGCCCAACTGAGAAGATTATATATCTCCTGTTTGCAACCGAGAATTTCCGCTAAGAATAATTGTGAGTTTGTTGTAGGGTTATTCCTCTCCTTTGTTGTGAACAAGCGCGCGAAAATCAAAAGCAAGTATCAAACCTTTTCTTCCTTTGTCCTGTATCTAAACCAACAGGACTTTGACTTGCTTTTTAATGCTGACCTATGGCTTCAAGGAATCTTTCTTTCATTATTCGTAGGCAAGTTACACGCTTCTCAATTTATTCAGCCAGGTGGAGTTCATCGTGAGTCGGTTATTTTACATATGGATAATCACGTCACTCAACTCAGTCGGTAAGGGACAGATTCTCCTGGTCATGATTGACGCGATTTATTATCAAAATGTTCGTGGACTGCATACTAAGATTTTGCAGGTCTTTGATTTCGTCTCTGAGCGGGCTGATTCGGGGCCATCGTGATCTTTTTATTTTCTTTACCGGGCTCGATACAAGAGTTAATGACGTCACACACGAGATCTGATTAGCGCACAAAACAGATATGACAAGCGCGTTATTATGTCCAATTTTAGCTTTATAATTCAACATTTTTTAATTTAATGCCTAAAAATATCTTGCGATATATGAATTAATTCTTTGACATCGGAATATATCAGAAAATTATGTAAAAAAATACTTTTTTAAAATCACAGTGTTTATTTACATATGATAAGAATTATATCAGTAATTCTAAAAAATTTGAAAAAAAAATTGTATCTCACATAATACTTTATTTAGGAATACTCTGTCGATAAATAGTGTCTAAAATTTTAATGGCAATATTTTTTCCACACCCAAAAGTGGAGGGAAAAAAAGGAGAATGTTTACAGAAGGCAAATACATTTTATTTGGAAAAAAATTATGCTTGAAACATAATTTTTTTTTTTTACTTAAAATGTAGACTAATCAAAATGTTTAACGTATTTATAATTCAGGTTTGAAACTTCGGGAGAAGTATTTATTCAATAATAAAAAATTTTTTCCAGTAATATTAAAATTAATTTTAAAATTTGAATTAATGCCAATACTAAAAATAACATAGAAATTAATAAACTTAAAACATTTTTAACTTGATTATTTTTTATGTTATTTTTAGTGTTGGGGTTATTTCAAATTTTAAAATTAAATTTGATGTTACTGGAGGAAAAAAAAAATTATTATTGAATAAATACTTCTCACAATTTTTAAAATTGAAATGTAAATATGCTAAACATATATGTTAAACACATTTATTAGCCTACATTTTAAGTTAAAAATATTAAACTGTTTTATGCAGATTTTTTTTTTAAATAAAATGTATTTATGCATTCTGTCAACATTCTTCTTTTTTTTCCTCCCCTTTTAAAATTGAAAAATATTGACATAAGAATTTAAGACACTATTTATCTACACAGTGCTCCTAAATAAAGTATTATGGGAGATACATTTTTTTTATACTGTGTAGTCGGCTAATTTTTAGTATCACTGATATAATTTTTTTCATATGTAAATAAACACTGTGACTTAAAAAAATTTTTTTTTTCATAATTCTTTGATATATTCCAACGTCAAAGAAGTAATTCATATATTATAAGATATTTTTCAGGCATTACGTCAAAAATTGTTTAATTATAAAGCTAAAATTGGACTTAATAACACGCTTGTTATATCTGCTCTATGCGCTAATCAGATCTCGTGTGTGACGTCACGGGTTAGATCCTTTACTGGAATCGGGCCCGGTAAAGAAAAAAAAAAATCACGATGGCCCCAGCTGATTTCATTTATTGCTTCATGGAAACTTGGTTAAATGAGGCGGTTGTGGATTTCACTTTATTTGGTGATGCTTTTAGGATTTTTAAAACGGACAGGTCCTCTAATCAACGAGGTGGTGGAGTGTTGATCGCAGTTCCTGTCCATCTGAGGGTCCTTCAATGTCCTCTATCTACCAGCATTAGCCAGATCGACCGCATTGGGATCAAGGTCCTTCTTCCACAACCTTCAGGTCGACCTGAATCTACTATCATTTGCAACGTATACTTTCCACCTGTTGTAGTACACTCTTTTCAACACAAGCAAAGAAATCTTATAATCTCCAGCGGGCTTGCTGAGCTTAGATTGGCGGACTTAAATGGATTCCGCAATAAGTTTGGAGGAACTTTAGACAAAGTTTTAACCAACATGCAAATAACTGTGTCACTGGATGATGAGGTTGTGGTTACCCCTGATGTCTACCACCTACCTCTACTCGCCCGTTTTCCGAAACCTTTCGTTATATTTTACCAGTATAATGACACGGATTTTAATTTTCATAGTGGAAACTTTAAAACGCTATATCAGACTATCATGAACTCTGATTGGAGCAGTGTTCTTCTTTCGAACGACGTTGATAAGATCTGAAACATGATCACTTGTATCATTAATAGTGTGATATCTAATACCTTCCAAAGATACAAGCAGCGAGACGACTGTAAATTAAGTGCTGTACATCGTACCTCCGTCGATTTGTTCCCGCCTTGGATCTCGGTGCTTACTAAAGAAGCCTGGCATAATAAACAGCTTTTTCATAAAAAGTTCAAATTATCTTTAGATCCTTGTGATTATGTGAAATATTCAGAGGCTAGGCACCTGTTTAAAGTCTCTTGGCAAGCGGATAAACGGACGTACTTTATATCATAGGAATGACATATCTGTTTTAATCCTAAATCATTTTGGACTATATCAAGGAAGTTGCTGAGTTTGAGTAGACACAATACCTCTTCGACTGATGAAGAAGATTCTTACTATCGATGTCCCCAATCTGCAAGCATGCTGGCGTCGGGTCAACTCGAAGTTCTCTCTCTAGGCACTGTCAGAACGACAAGTTCTGGACCATGCCAAAAAACTGACTGCGTCCAAGATTTGCACTGTCCCTAACATACCGCACTATATCTTCAAAGGTTGCCTGCCTGGCATGGTCATTCCGTTTATGCACCTGTTTTCTACTTCTTTGTGCTCCGGTCGTTATCCTTCTAGCTGGTCAGAGGTTCTCATTCTGCCTAATCCTAAAAAGAGTGGCTCGTCTGGTAAGGCTTCTTTTAGACCAAATACCATCATTTCATTTTCTGCCAAGCTTATCGAGTCCCTAGTTTTTGATCAACTCTCAGGCTATTTTGAACCTCTTTTACCCGATAAACAGTACGGCTTCAGATCCAACAGAAGTACTCAATCATACTTATCCATCTTTAAACATTTGTTGACTTGCCAGCTAGACGAGCGGGTCCAAGTGGATGTTTTGTTTTTAGGTTTTTTCAAAGCATTTGACAAGGTCAACATTTCATTGTTGCTAGAGAAATTAAAATTTGCAAATTTATTGGATATGTCTGTTGACTGGTTCCGTTCGATGTTGACTGGTCGCAGCTTAAATCTTCGTCATTCTAAGCATGTTGATAGGGCTTTTGCTATCAAAAGCAGCATGCCTCAAGGCTCACCCCTTAGCCCGTTGCTGTTTAACATCTTTTTTGCGGATCCGCCGTCTGCTCTTAAGGATCACAAGGTTCGAAATCTTCTCTACACCAACGATGTTAAGTTGTTTCTCGATATGAATGGGTGGGGGGTATGCTCTAGGCTCCAATCTGCCTTGTCATTTGGGTATCATTGGGCTTGTTCTAATGGCCTATTACTGAATCATGACAAGTCAATTGTCGTTTCCTTTAATAGATCTACCGCCCCTTTTAATTATGGCTATCACCTTCAGAACAAGTTAATTTTAAGAGCCAAGTCTGTTAAGGACCTTGGAATCATATTGTCGTATAATATCTCTTTTAATTAGCATATGATCACCGTGTATTTAGATATATCTCGCTGCCTGAAACTGATTAAAAAAGCATCTGTTATGGGCACAAGAACACTCAATATTTTATTTAAGTTGTTTGTTGTCCTTACGATTATTTATTTTCAAATTCTTAATAAAATTCAACGCAACTGCGCTAGTCTTGATCTATTCAAAAGAACATATAAGCATATAATTGGTCTTGACCAATTGTCAGTTTTTAGCAATTATCGCATTATGAATACTTTATTTATTCTTTTAGTTAGTATTTTTTTTATAAAACTTGCGTTTCATCTTTATATCCTGAGTTTAATTTTACCACTTAACGTAGGACCCATAGGGGGTTTACTCTAATTCACGCTACTATTTGGAAATTGTCTCTTTCTAGGGACAATCCCGATTCTAAATTAGTCAAAAATTACGTGGAACTTTTTAACGACATAGACCACTCCTCTGCTGAGGGTCTGCATTTAAATTTGTTTTCCTTGTTTTTTTTCCTTTTTCTTTTATGTTAGTCTTTAATTTTTAATTTTTGTATTGTTCTTAGTAGGTAATTATTAGTTGTTGCTTGTTATTTTTATATGTTTTTCATCAACCCCGTTTCTCCCCTAAGTTCGACTTTAAATTCGAATGAATTGTATAAATTAATTCTGAATACTTCAAAATATTCCTTTTTTTCAGTTTCTTATAGTTACGGCTCGAAGGGTAATGAGACCCTGAATAACCAATATGGATCTCAAAATAAAAATTTGGGCAACAAGGGGCTCTCTCCTCCGGAGTATCTGGCAGGGTATTTCCCTTTTGCTGCTAAATTATTATTATTCTTATATCATTCTTTGGGGAAGCCAAACTCGGATCAAGTCTGGAAGCCAATCTCAGGGGCAGACCTCAAATGCGAGGGAGGGAAAGTTATGCACTCGTGGGAGTATTGATGTTTGGGTGTAAGAATTTCCTTACTATGTGACAGGTGTTTAAATTGTGGCTTTCTGTAAGGTTTTGTATAAGTGTGTGTTTAAATTTAGTGTTAACAGGCTTTTGTGTAGCAAGTGTGGAATAACCCCACTGGCAGAAACAACGATAGGGACAATGTGTACTCAGTTAACTCCCCAAAAGCGTTTAATTTCATGTGCCAGATCCATATATTTATTGATTTTGTCAGTGTATGTCTTTTTTAAATTGTGTGTTTTGTGGATTGAGATATCAATTATGTAGGTCACTTTCTTTTGTTTATCTATTAGTGTAATGTCTGGTCTGTTATGAGGGATAGTTTTGCAGTGATTATAGTTTATATGTGGTGTTCTCTAAGACAGTGTCGGGGATATATTTATAGTAAAGAGTGTGAATGTCCCTTAGCTTGAGTATCTTAGCAAGATGTTGATATATGATGTTGGCTACCTGGTTATGTCTGTGTAAATAATCTGTCTGCGTGAGCGTTTTGCAACTGGATATGACGTGTTGGATGGTTTCCTCTGCGATAGGGCATTTCCTGCATGACCTGTCAGTTGATTCTTTGATAATGTTTTCTGTAGCTTTTAGTGTTAATAACCCGGTCTTGTATGGCAATCATGGTTCCTTCAGTTTCCCCAAAGAGACTCCCTTCACTCAACCAAAAGTTCGAAGCTTTTTTGTCGACGTGTGGCTGGTTGAGGTCAGAAGGATGTCTATCTTGGAGTTGCTTTCCGAGCCATGATTGAAGTTTAGTGCATGTTGTAGGAATGCTATGCGTGTTCTGCATGCTGTTCAAATTCAGAGGTGTGTATTTTGTACCAGCAATGCAGACTACTTTGTGTAATGCTGATGTGTGTTGATTAGAGTGAAAAAATTCTCTGAGTGACTGAGTCTGTTTCTGGTGTAGATCTGTTATGTCAATAAGACCTCTGCTCCCTCTGGACGAGGCAGGGTGAATCTTTCAATAGCTGTGTGTGGATGGTGCTTTCTGTGCTTTGTAAGCAGTTTACGTTGTTTCCTTTCAAGTTCTCAAGATCTCAGTGTGTCCACTGTTTGACTCCAAAAGAGTAGGAGAGTATTGATGGCCGTGATTAAATTTCTGGAATTTAAATACGTTTTAAGTATTGTCTCTAGCCTATGAAGATGCTGTTTAGTAAAGGTATTCTTTGTGTTTCTGATTGAGATGCTTAACTTGCTTAAATCCTAGATATTTTTAAAATTCGTAATTTTCCATAGCAGCAATGTGATCTGGTTCATCTAATGTGAAGCCCCCCTCTCTGAATACTCCATTTTCAATGTGAATGGTTTTGCATTTGTCCAACCTGAATTGAGCGTGTATGTCTTTTGAAAAATTTTGTGCAATGTCAAGTAAATGGTGCGACTGTGTTTGTGTGGAGGCGTAGATTTTCATGTCATCCATGTAGACTTAGTGTGAAATCGTGTAGTGGCAGCATTTATTATGTTTAATTGTGTAGCCATAAATTGTGCTGTTCAGTCTGTTGAAAAGTGCATTTAGTGCAAGACAAAACCAGAGTAGGCTGAGTGAGTTTATCTGTCTTTTGTCAGTCGTGATGGTTTCACTGTTAAGTGTGAGGTGTAGCGTAGTTCTCTAATGCAGCATTATACTTTCTAAAAATGTGATAAGTGTATGGTTTATTTTATATAATCGTAGTGTATATAAGAGCCATGAGTGTAGGACACTATCAAAGGCCTTTTTATAATCAATGTAGGCTGCATGGAGGTGTCGATGTTTACTGTGAGTTTGCCATAGGAGCACACTGTCTATCCGGGGTTGCTCCTTACAACCTATCTGGTTTCTACGGCATCCCTTTTGTTGCTCAGTGAGAAGGTTGTTTGTGTTTATGTGAGTATAAATTTTGTTTGCGATACAGGCAGTTATTTTTTGTAAAGTGGAGGCAGGCATGTGATAAGTTTATATTTTGTGGGATCTGTAGTGTTATGTGACTTTGGTACCATGTATGTTATTCCTTGTGTAAGGAAATGTGGAAATGTCTGTGGTGTTTTCAAAGTGTTGGAGATTTGTTTCGCAAGGGCCCGTCAGAAAGAGGTGAAGCGCTTATACCAGAAGTTCTGAATCCTTTCTACACCTTAAGCCTTCCAATTGTGAGTACGTTTAATGACTTGTGAGAGTTCATCTGCTGATATGTCAGTATAAGGCATGATTGATAGTGTAGATGCTAATTGCTCTTCTTCCCTGGTCCAGCTAGCTTCCCTATTGTGTTCAACTGAGTCAGACCAAAGAGACGACCAATACTGTTTGTGTGGCAGACCAGTGTTTTGTGTCTGTGTGTAATCTTTGTTTAACTGCTTACAGAATGTCTTCTCATTGTTTGCAAATAACTTGTTCTGCTGTTTTAACTGAGTGCATGTTTTGTATCACTTCAGACGTTGTGTTTTTGCAGGTAACTTTTGTTTCAACGTGTCCATATATTCTGTAATGTGTTGATTGTGCTGCTCATGTATGGTGTGTGTTTTAATCTTCTAAAAAAATAACTGTCTAAGGTGTTTCTTCTGCTTTGATGCAGCGGTGTTTTTAGTGTACTGTGTAAGTCTACCTTTTGCCATTTAGGTTTCTGTTGGGTGTATAATTTTTGTGTGTTTTTATGGATTGGTTTCCTACCCAGTGTGGATATAACTGTAAGAGCCCCAGTGTAAATAAGTAGGTGTATGTATTCTAAAGATAGATTTTCTTCAATGTACTGTGGTAAGATATATGTATTCATGTAAGTTAAAAATTCCCCTGTTTTGCTGTTTATGTATATTTTAGGTATACCTGGTCTTTGTGTGGGATCATTTCCCGTGTAAACTGTAAGGTAACTTTGTAAGGCGTCATTTAATGTTTCAATAAGTTTGGTATTCATGTTGTGTTGTGGATGAATATCATGGTGAAGTTCATTGTTTAGTGAGTGTTTTACAAGTTCATTAGTGATGTCAATGTTAGTGTTTGATTCTGTGTTGAGTGTAGGTTTGTGTAGACGGCTCGTGTTCTTGTAGTTGTTGTGCAACTTCTTGCTTTATTTTCTGTAGCGTGGGTAAGGGTAATAAATTGTTCATAACAATTGTGCGATGCTGATTTGCAATGTGAGGTTGTTCAGTGACTGTGATGTGAGGATATTTCTCTTTAAAAACGTTATATAACCGTTGTCTGTACGCTGTAGTGTCAGTTTCCAATTTAGTGAGTGCGTAGTAGGTTCATGTGGCTTGCCTGCCTCAGTGGTCAAGGGCAAAGAAGCTCTTGAAACACTAGGGACAGGTTGTGGCACTTTAGTAGCCAAACAGGGGTTGGTGCTCCTTTTGCCACTATTGGCATATTTTTCGAATGTGAGCCTCTGCCTAACCCACGAGCGCGGATCTCGGTTACCTGGGTGATGTCCGAGCCGGTATCAGGTAACGCACTAGCACTAATCATATTGATCACTAATAAATCTGAGATCCTGTTAGCAATCTCCATCATCAGCAGGCTCTTGGTTGATGTAATCAGCTCATCAGCCCAACTGGGTCATCTGGACCCTCAAGATTAATCTAAAGGTAGAGTAAATCAGACCTTTTAACCACGGCCATCTCCCTAAGATGTTACCCCCGTCGCACGATTATTATTGTTGTTGTTGTTATTACTATTACCTAAGCCTATAGCGAAAAAAATTTTATAGATGCCAACCTTGAAGAGTTGAAAGATATACATTTTCCTTTGTTTAATTAAGTGTTCTTACAATGTCTTTTTTTTTTCATGTTGTTTCTTTTAATTCTTTTTCTTTTATTGTGATGTGTCCTTCGGTGGTGGTAATTTTTTGGTTGTATTTTTCGTTTAAGTATTGTTTATAAACCCCTTTGTCAGGCAAACTGGGATGGTTCCCTCCATATTATCCGGTGGGGTCTTCCTTGGTGTTGTCAAATTATTATTATTACTTTTTTGTTATCTGACTCGGCTTAGTTTTTTAGCTTTGATTTTACTTTTTTTTACCATTAGTTTTTTTTTCTTTTTTTATTTGACTTTATATGTATTTTCATCATTAACCCCGTTTTTGTGCTTCGGCCAGTTGGGGGGCAAAATAGTTTCACTCTTCAGTTTATCTGGTGGACTGCTACCTATTGCTGTTACATTATTTTTATTACATTATGGAGTCTTTGCTGATCGTTCACCAACCCACTAATGAAAATTTATAACCAAAAGTGTAATGGTCTAAGAACAAAATCCACTCTTTTTCGTCAAAACTTATCTGCCAGGAATTACGATGTCATAGAACTTACTTAGTCCTGGCTACAAGAAAATTCTCCCAGTTCCGAATTTTTTGATGATAGTTATCACATGTTCAGATGCGATCAGCCCACGGACAATAGAGGGGGAGGGGTCGCTATTGCTATTCGTCACTCCTTATCTTGAGTTCCTCTTCACTCCAATATCTCCAGAATTGAGAATGTGTGGATCAAGGTTGAAGACAGTCATCATGGATGGACTCTTATCGGTTGCATTTACCTTCCGCCAAGTCTTCCTGCTGAAAGTAGTTCTTATCACGATCAAATATTTATTAAATTCGGCCCCAGAAGAGCATTTTAAGTGATTCCCCGCTTTTCCTTGGCCCTTGTCATCTTCCTCTTCACTCGTCAAAATATTTTTTGTCCTATAAAAACCCTGTGGATTTCGATACGGAGACTTCCAAGGGAAAATAATCTTGGTTGTTGACTTCAATATCAATACTCCCTTAGGAGATTATTATTCAGTGCTTAAACAATCTTTGCTTAATGAACTGCTGACATCAATCTTTGCTTAATGAAC
>JAHWFO010003801.1:519274-544118 GCA_023313115.1 Rhysida immarginata
CCCCCCCCGGCCCCTGGGGGTGGGGCGGGGGGCAACTTTAAAATTTCAAATGGGAACCCCTATTTTTTATTGCAGATTCAGGTCCTACATAAAAAACTACGTACATTTTATCTGAAACATTTTTTTTATTTTTGGTAGATGGCGCTGTAATTCAAGAAAATCCATTTTCTCATTTTTGCGTGGAAATAACTAATTTATTATTCATTTCGATTCCTACATTGTTTTAACTACAATGTAATTTGAAGACATTTCGTCAACAAACAAATAACGTAAACATTGGCATTTTTTTCAGAATGTTTACATTTTAAATTCTGATCTTTAGAAGAAAAGATTGTAATTTTTCAACTGTTTTTGTGAGTGTACAACGCCGTATTGCTTTTGAATTTACATTATGAATTATCTTTCTGTGGAAGAAAAAATTGAGATGGTGTACATTTATGGAGAAAGTGGGAGAAATTTTGATAATGCAGTCGCGCTTTATGCTCAGCGTTTTCCTGGCCAAACGCGATCACGGTCTTCTTTTGTTCGAGTTATTAAACAATTTACTGCGGAAGGTAGTGTGAACCAGAAAAAAAGAACCCGTGCAGCTACTGTTTGTGGAGAAAACAATCAAGTGTCAGTCCTAGTTGCTGTGGCTCATAATCCACATGCGAGCACAAGAGAAATATCAAGGCAATCAGGAATTTCACATATGAGTGTTTGGAAAATGCTGAAGCTCCACAAATTTCATCCATATCATGTATCTATGCATCAGGAACTACATGGCAATGACCACCAAAACCGTCTAACGTTTTGTCACTGGGCACTTCAGCAGATGCAAACAAACCAACATTTTTTTGCACGAGTTCTTTTCTCCGATGAGTCAACATTCACAAACCACGGGGAAGTTAATCGACATAACATGCATTACTGGAGTGAACAGAACCCACACTGGATTCGAGAAGTCAACCATCAGCGACCTTGGTCAATTAATGTTTGGTGTGGGATAATTGGCGATAAACTTATCGGTCCATATTTTATAGACGGTAATTTGAATGGCAACAAATATCGTAACCTACTTGAAAATGAACTACCAGATCTGACCTGAGTATTGAACTTCGACAACACATGTGGTTTCAACATGATGGTTGTCCAGCGCATTATTCATTAGTAGCGCGCGAAGTACTACATCGACTTTACCATGGTCGCTGGATCGGCAGGGAAGGTCCTGTGAATTGGCCAGCCAGATCGCCTGACCTTACATCGCCAGATTTTTTCTTATGGGGTTACCTCAAAGATATCGTTTATAAGGAAACGCCAACCACTCGCGAAAACATGATTCAAAGAATAAGAGATGCTTGCGCTGCAATTACACCAGACATGTTATCAAGATGTGTTCAGGAATTTACAAAACGAGTCAATAAATGCATCGAAGTTGGAGGTCATCAATTTGAACATTTAATTTCATAAAACGGCGAGATGCAAGATAAAATTTGTTAGTACGTAGGATGTTCGGTTAGTTAGTTAGCTAATCAGTTGATTTGTTTGATAATTATAAAGTTGTGTGGCCTCATGACCACGAAACAAAACAAAATTATCCTAATCCGCGGCAAAAAATAATAAAATAATAACTTTGCGGCAAAATTTACGAAGTAAATAAGTATTTTTTATTTCTCCGTAACCATTTCCCAGCCAAGGTAAAAAAATGAGCATTGAGGTCGTTCCATTTTACTTATAATTGACTTATTCGAAGTAATTATTACGATTGGAGATAATTAACTTTTGTGATAGAGCGCATCAAAAGAAAGAGTGACAATTTTCATTGATCGTACGTTATCCGCGATTAGTATTCTTATGAGAGGTTGTAAGACAATTTCATGTTATTTTTCATAGCATGGCTTCGAAGAGTAACAATCTATAATTAGTGATCGATTGGCTTAGAATTTGTACTAATCAAATATAAGATTTTTACAATAATCGATGTTTACAATCGACTTAGGGTTTGTTAAATCAAAGAGTTGTTTTAAAAAACTCATCAGTGTTGTTATGCTCTGTCTTACAGTTTGTTAAGCGAAGCCTGACAAATGGGGGCGTCCTACTGGCATATTGTTAAAAACATGCCAAAATGTATCAGTCCGGAATTGAATGTTAGCAATAATTGTTAAGAGTCAATAAGTATTTAATGTTAGCAGTTTTTGTTTTTAATAGAGGGAGAACTATAGCGTCTAGGAGCGGACAGTGAACGGATCAAGCGTTGATATTAAAAGGTTAATGCTCTACCCCGTGGTTGATCAAGCTTGTGGAGTACTGTATAGCACTGGCTGGCAACAAACAAAAGGAGAGTGTTACGCTTTCTTGGGTAGTTTTCGTGGTCTATTCGCTCTCTTATTAAGAACTGGAAACCTATCTTGTAGGCATTTCAAATATGGTATGTAGCATTGTTGGCTCGATGGCAGCCCATGTGCTGGTGCATGTTTTCATCTAAATATATGTTAATTTTATGTTATTTTGTCTTGATTTAAGTAACTAATTGGACTTTGAATGATATACGATTATGTTTGTTAAAGCTTATGACCTATTTTAATGTGGGGCCACAGACTTATTTTTAATGATATGTGTGCATAATTCCTGTCTTAAGTTAATTAGGGCCCCCATGCTTTTGAGGGTGAAGTTTCGTTAGGGGTTCCTTAGGGCACCCCCTCCCTGAACATGCACATTAGGGCACACAGTAATAGGAGTGATAATTGTAAAAATACTTGATAAAATTAAAAGTACATTATTTGCGATATGGTCTAAGAAAAATATACTTTAGATTTTGTAAAACAAAGGACGAAACGAATAGAATTATAAACGAGAAAAAAAATTATTCCGAGTTTTGTTAATTGTTCACCTTGACGAGAAAATCTATGCTGTATACATATAGCATTTTACCTCTGTATGTCCTACTTGTGACAAAGAGGTCTGCTACAGTTCTCCATTATAGCGACCAGAAATCGTACTCTTATCTACAGGTACAATTAACTGTCTTCACGTCTAATACTAATCTCTTTGTTGATGTTTTTTATTGTTGTTTATCAATATTTTGCTATACTCTGTCTAACGAAAGTTGGAGTGGGTGTGTCCAGTTAAACTTCCAAATGCTACACTAGAATTATGAATGTTAAGCAAGTAAACTTAGAAGCTTAACTGTACATGCCCACTTTAACTTTCGCTGAATAGATTATAGTAATATGATAAACTCTGAACTTCTTGAATAATAAGATTTATCCTAGACTAATAACAAGGAAAAGATAAGAAAATGTTTTTTTTTTATGTTTGCATTGATTTCCATTGTAAGAAACTCAATATAACGTCATTTTGAGTGAATTTCAATAAATGAGTTCTTGTTAATTAATGGGGAACCAATCCCAGTCTTGTTTGGACGTTTCTTTTTTACGTTTAAGAATTATTTCCAGACATCACCTCTTCCACCTGTTTGTATTCTTGAGATTAGTTTACGAAGACATGTTATACTGCAATTGCTTGTATTGCTGACGCAGGACCTTACAATGTTCAAAATTAATCAGTCACTTTATCTATCAACGTTCCGTCTTATGTATTTGCTGTTCTATGGAAAGTAGGAGTGCTAATAAATTAAGATAAAGAAATCTTTGGAGAATTATACTTTGTCAGAAGGAAGAGATTTTGCATCGGAATTTATCCGTGGGCTTGAATATTGGTTGGCAGAGTGTACAGATTCCAGCAGTCATCAAATAATGAAAATTAATTAATTATGAACTTGGTTTGAACGCTAATTAAAGCATTAGATTTAACTAAGCTGTGTGATTTAACGTGTATTGGCTCTTATTGCAATATGCTCTTTTTATTTCAGCTAAAGCTTCCTCATTTGAAATCCTAATTTCCACCTCATTGCTTAATTTTAGGAGTAATAGTCTACAGACACTTTACGAACTGTGCAACTTCCCAAGGATGAACTATATTGATAGAGCTGCAAGAGTTCCGTTTACTAATGTTTATTCTCATATGGAAGAGGATTTCTTATTCATATGCTTAAATTATTTATTGATTTAATTTTATATGATCTCGTGAGTATATTGTGTGAGAAGAGGATGCCACACTTGTAATGTAAGTTTTTTAACCTTTGTGCAAAATTGTAGGGGTAATAGCTCCAAGGGAAAATTGCGAGAGTTAGTGGATTTCTTGTTGGTAATTAGTCGTTGCAGAAGATATGTTAATGTGAAGTTAATTGCATATCGGAAAGCATCTCAATATTTGTGCTTGATATTTTTTATTTTTTATTGTGGGAGATTATCTGCCTAAGGTGATAATTTATTGTCATGATAATGCTGTTTTTGTTAGCTTTAGATTTAATGCATATACACTACCTTACCAAAAGTCGTGGGCCAACCCTGATTTGCATGAAAATGGAACATTTCTTTGCAGTGTCACTGTTGGAATTCTTCCCAGCACTGCATAACGGAGAGTAATGCTCTTATGAGATTGTAACAATACTGTACCTGACCCTATTACTTGTGACTAAGGAAATGACTAAAGTCGAGAGGTGCCGAATTGTAAAGTAGTGACTGAAATGAACCGTGAGCAGCCAATTGATTTGACAAAAGAAATTTCATAAAAACAAAACCAGAACTTTTAATAAAAAAACCATCGGGAATGTTTAAATATAGTACTCTACAGGGACCTCTTTGTCATGCAATATAAATTGACAGCCAACAGCTTTCGTGAACACGTGCAGTTCTTTACAGTAAAATACATAAAACTATAGTCCTAATATGTTTTAACTGTAACAGCGGCTTTAAACACCTGATTGAGCCCTATTAACTGTGAGCACTAAAGAAAGTAGGCCTTATCGAGCGATATACATTATAGGGCGATAACATTCCTTTTCTATTTAGTGCGCCACACACAAAAAAATTGTTTAACAGTCAATGTCGTAACGTGTAGATTGTCGTGTAGTTCTCTCAAATCTTTTTTTTTTGGGGGGGGGAAGACCACAGAAATTCATAGCTAGATAGTTTTTCTACACTTTGCTGTGCCTAGTCAAAGCAATGTCACTGTTCCAAGCAAAACGCCGAACACGCCGCACAACAAGCGTATGCAATTACAAGAACAGTTCGCACCCCAAAATGCTAAGTTCCCTCATGGACAAAATGAATGTGCATACCCAATTAATGGCGTCTACAGCTAGAACTGCAATAGAACTCAATAATCTGTTGGTGTCTGCAGAGCGATAGATCAAAAATCTCTTTATTTCCAGAAGAATATTCAAACGGGTAGGCTGGGAAGTTTGTATACGAGCAGCCTTCGAGGTCAGGCTTAGCGTCGGTGTCAGTTACATGCGACGTTTTGAATTAATTCTTGGTCTGCATGGCAATAAGGAACAATTTGGATGAGAGAAGTCTTTTGCAGTTTTATATAAAAATATATAATGAATATAAAAATTGAAGAGTTTGAACATAAATGAATTGGAAGTATATTTCGTCACTTTCATTGTGAATCAAAACCAAGGCTGAAGTCCATGCCTCTTGTATTCCATTCCATTTACAATCTATTTATTTCAAGAACAATATTCGAACGGGTAGATTACTGGGAAGGTTGTATACGAGCAGTCTTTATGTTTAGGCTTAGCATCGGCATCAGTTACATCTGACTATTTGACATAATTCTGGTTCTGCGTGGCAATAAGGAATAATTGAAAGAGAGAATTCTTTTGAAGTTTTATATAAAACTATGTAATGAATATGAAGATTGAATAGTTTGAACTGCCTGCTATTATATTTCATTCCATTTACAATAATGTGTTCACATGATTTATTACCCTCGTCAACACTTACTCATTATTAGCATATATTCAGAAATAATGTAATTAATTCTTATTTCTTTGGTTTAAAATATTCATAGTATATAATATGAAAATACTATAATCAATGTACAATAAATATTATAAATATTATAATAAAATTTTTTCTCTTATTATTATTTTCTTTTTGTATGAAATAAATATTAAAATGCAGAATATTATAAAGTTACTAACATAATCGACAGAGAACACATATCTTCTTACTATTAAAGAAATTAATACAAATGCAACAGGCGGCGAAAATACATCACAGACATCTATTTTTCTTTGCGCGGAGGAACACTAAATCAGAATGTCTCTCTTAAGGCTGGATACCATAGCTCCGACAGGTTGCTACTACTGGCCCCTATGACTACTACTGCGATTGAAAAGCCCAATTTGATAAGCATCGACGCGAGTCGTACTCGATTATCAGCAGAGAGTGTGCCAGTTCCCATTGGCGTGATATGCAATTACGACTTAACTCTGCGCATGCATCCAGGAAGCCTTCTCCCTCTTCCCTGGTGCGTGGAGAGAGAGAATAAACACGGTGTCCGGTTCAACAATATGTAGGCGATAGTGTTTACTTATGTTATATACAGCCTTAAAAAATCGTGTACCCATTAAAAATTATCTAATAATAAAGAGGAAAAAGTTTTACATTCGTCTGTGGTAATTTATTTGACGTTCCTCAACACAAAAGGGCAGAAACATGGGAAACCATCTTCGATGATTCGATGAATTACCCGCCTCTCCCCTTTGCTGGAACAGCACTTAAAAAGCCAGTCAAGAGAAACAACGCTGGCTTTGTTTCTCTTGATTGTGCTTTGGTGCTGATAAAATAGAAAATAAAAAATTCATCTATTTCGCAAATGGAAAAGAAGTAAGCCTCTTTTAATTAATAAATTTTATATAAAAATGATTGCTTTCTTTACAAGTTATAAACAGTTTCTTATATTTACAAGTTTAAAATTCAATTTTCTACACAGCATTTGAAATACAAAAAAAGAAAAGAATTTTTCATAAAATAAAATAACATTTAAAATACTTCAATGAAATCAAACAAAGGATTAAAAATAATACAAATAATATCGAATTATTTAATTAATTTATCATTAACATACGATTCATAATCTTATAATTTAACAAACTAAGGAAACGCCCCAGCATAAAAAAATTTATATTTATTTTTCGATTATAATTATACGATTTTCAAGTTATATTTGAGAAATAAAATAAATAAATTTTTTGCTAAGTTACCGTAACTACTGTATTTAGCGCCGGATCTTAAATACCGGCCCGCCTGCATTAAGCGCCTGGGGGTCCGCTGAATTTTTACAAATAAGCGCCGGATTTTCAATAACCGCCCAGGCGCTTATTTTAGTTCATTTCGTGGATTTTTCTTCTCTTGCTGCTTTCTCAAGGGAATGTTTGCTCTTCCAAAATGCCACTGCTAAACCGGAAATTAGATACCAGCATGATCGTCCTCTAATTTCTTGCTTTTAATTTTGAATTCAGTCAAGCTGATGAAAAACAAAAACTTCACAGTTATAGCATCAATTTTAATCTCACAACAATAAAGAAGGCTGAAAACCATTCTACAGCCAAACAGTTTAGCATTGACCCTAAAGGGAATGGAAAAGATGAAGGAGAAGGGCGTGAATTTTGCATAATAGTATTCATCACAGTTGTGCAGAATTTTATAAGCGCCGGACCTGTAATACCGGCCCGCCTACATTAAGCGCTGGGGGTCCGCTGAATTTTTACAAAAAAGTGCCCGGGCGCCTAATACAGTATTTACGGTATTACAATATAAATCGATACCCACTGACTGTTAAAAGGTTTGTATCATTTAGATTCATTTTTGATAAAAACATTTTGATGCAATTTTAAGTAAACATTTTTGTTGCATATTTTAATTATATATTTAAAAAATACTGCATTGTTTTCTAGTTGAATCCAAATTTTATAGAACATCTAAAATATTGAATTTTAAACATTAGTAAAATAAAGCATTTAAAAATCTCAACTCTATTATAAAAAAACCACCTCAATGTCTCATTTTGGTGAATTCAATATTAAAATTTTAATTCTAAAAAATATATGATCATTTGGAGTAAGAAACTTTTTTCATTTTGGTAATTTTTTATATATTACAACAATCTGTTTATATAAATTATAAGATTTAAAATCTTCCTCAACATTCATATTTTATGCCATTCTTTAAATTGATTTTTAACATTTTGCTAGTTATGAAAATCACATTTTTATTGTCGAAATACAAATGTTATAGAATCTCCTCACATTGATGCACAGGATCAAAATCATAGAATCGGAGCTTGAAAAGTTTCAACAGTTCAAACTACTGCGACTAATGATTAGTCGCCTCGATTTCAGTCCGCCCTTGGAGTCGGAGCTGAAAATTGGAGGAGTAGAAAATCGTTTTACATACGCCCGACTCAGTCAGATGCGATTATCATAGGATCGGGCCTGAAATCGCAGGTATGGGAACCAGACTTTAGGGTAAAGATGCTGATCTACTCCACATACGGGAGTGAAAGTTCCGTCACAAAGTAACAGAAAGTTTTATACATCTCATGTGCCGGGGATGAGTGGGAATCTTCAAGAAGGCGCGTCATGGCGAATGAATAAGCAAAAATTACACTCACCACAAAGTTGTCATATTTGTGAGCAGGAACAAAAACTGCTAACAATGAGATACATGTTGAAGAGGCAATATTGCTGAGACTGACGTTGTACGTTTCGAATGCCAAATGCACATAAAGAAAATTGCCCTATCTTCTCTTCTTTTTTTTACACATCAGTAAATTAATAAATATAAAAAACAAAATCATCACTGAGTTGTACTACAAAACTTTATAAGTCGAGATATGTTCATGGATTTCTTCATAATGAAATAAAAAAATAATCATGATCTAATATGAGAGCACAGTCCTGGCTGCAAAGAAGAGTGGCACCTCACCTTCTTCTTCAAAACTTCATCAAATTTTTTTCTCCATAAACAACTTCTAATTATCAAAAAAGAACCTCTTTATCAAGATGATTTTTTTATACATAACAATAGACCCCCGGGAGGCTGCCAGAGCTTCCGAGAAAACTCATCATGGAAACAATGGTACCTCCCCAGAAATCAGTTTTCTTGCTGTCTTAACCTCTTAATACAATAAGGAATGAGTGTTTGGAGTGAAATTCACTACAATAACAAGAATTAAAAAATAATGAAACTCGATAAAATTGTATATTATTACTAAAAATTGATTATAAAATCCAAATAAGTATAGAAAATAAAACACATTTTAAAATACAACCAAAATTCGCGTTTTAGAATTCTAAACAATATAAGAACCACATATCACTCACTAATTCTTGTCGGATGCATGCGACATCACAAATGATATGAAATGTCACATATGCCCAACAAGAAATTGAAAATTACTGTTTTAATTAAAAAAAGTAATTTTGTTTATTTTTGTTTTTAAAAAAGGGATATTTTTAAGGAAGTATGAAAACCCACAAAATCCAAAACTCAAAAAAAGCTTATTCACATCCACCCAAATACGCCATCCATAATGTTTACTAAACGCACCTTACAGATCCAAAAAAAACTATTACATACCTTGATGTGTTCCATTTTTATTCCTTCCTTTAGCATTCTTGCATAATCGAATTGTAGCATCCATCCTTCAATTCGTGGGTGATGTTCAACTCAGTGCATAAGTCCTTAATCACTTTGGATGGAAACTTAGCACCTCTATCGCTTACCACCTGACGGGGGATTCCATACCTACATATTATATTCCAGTTAAATGACCTCGCAATGGTCCCTGCTGATTGGGGTGGGCTTCGGCCTCAATAAACCATATAAACACGTCTACCATTACAAAAATAAACCAGTATCTCTAGCAAACTTCGCTACTGGCCAAACAATACCAATCGCAACAATCTCGAATGGAAAACGGGCTATGAGCTCTTCTTGCCAGGGTGCCTTGGGAATGTTCCTTTTGGTATGCTGTCAAGTATTGCAGTCTGGTACTTTCCTTGCCACATCCTCCCTTATCCCTGGCCAAAAATACATTTTCTGTATTTTTTGGAATGTTGCACTGACTCTTCAATGACACGTTGCGATGTATCACCGATGAGTGCTCGTTGTTCTGTCTCGACATTTGTATCCGACGCATTATCCAATTCGATGTCTCTATCTGCTGCCTCATGAGTTGTCACCAGCCTCCTATGCTGTGCTGCCCGCCCTAGTTTTCCCACCTGTGTGACTGCTTAGGTCTACTGGCTCCACTGTAGAGTGTAACGAATGCGGAAGCGACAATATTTGTCATCGTCCCTGTATCTAACAGCTCATTGTATAGTTGAGCCTCACGGGATCGTACAGTTCCGTCAGTCGATGCTTCATCAAACACTCCATTTCCTTATATCGTTCATTCAACCGTGGTGGTTTACTTCTGATGGTCTCCTCTGATGATTAAAGATCAACGTTTCACAGCTTTATATCTCTTATTCTTACACATCACCACTTAAGAGCAACGCATTACTTCGTTTGCCTGATTGGTTAACTATTAAATTTCTAACAAATCACATGATCGCGAAACAATTCATTACACGTGAAGCCCTCAAGTTTTCACATGGCAAGGGAGTGCTATGAGTCATCCAACGAAACTTCGCCTCCTCACGCCGTTTGAAATTTCAAAGTTGTTTGTAGTTCAATTATAAAAACAACATTTCTGGCTGAAGGAAACTTTAATTTTGCTCAATGAAACAAGGTGTCGAGTAATAATAATATAATCAGTAAAAATCCCCCCATAAGCGATTCCCGGTTAACATTACATAACAAAAACTAGAGACGGGATAATCTATCTATCTATATATATAAAATAGGATGTTTGTTTGTGGGTGGGTGGGTCTGTTTGTATGTTTTTTAAGCAAATCTACATTTTTATTCTGATCTTGATAAAATTTCGCATACATGACCTTCAAAGCATCAGGAAGGTCACTGTCTACCTCAGATTTCGGAAAAATAATAAATATCGATATTAATGGTTATGGCAAGGCATATTAATGAGAAATATCTCATGACCAACAATGCAAGGCAAAGTTTGTACAACAATTGGTATCAGCAATGGTATCAGCACGCAATTCACAAACTTACTGCATGAACCAACAATATATATCTCATGACCAACAATGCAAGGCAAAGTTTGTGCAACAATAGGCCCATTGTGTTCGCATCAACAATGGTATCAACGCGCATTTCACCAATAACAATGAGTACAGAACGATGATGTAATGTTAAAGCAATCTTTCCAAGAATTATAACAATGAACATAAAATAATGATGTAATATGGATAAGTTTCATTTTGTAACAATGCATAGAATTCCTGTTATTCAGGCTTTTCTTAGAAAAGAGAGTTCTTAGTACTTAACAATTTCTTGAAAATCTTTAAAAATAATCAGTAACTGGAGATAATGGAGAGTTAGCAGACTATTGAGAAAGAGTGGAAAGACGACAGAGGAAGCACTTCTTTAGCTCTGTGATGTATTGAGCAAATGAGAAGCAAGTAGATAGAAGAATCGGCGACCGCTAGACTGCACAAAGTGATGAATGGCCAAGTTTTAGAGAAGAGTGGAAATTGCAACAACACTAAATATACATCTGAGGTAAGATTACGTGAGTAAGAAATGATTTAGACTAGCAGTGGCATCCTTGGAGAGGTCCAGCCTTTTTTTCGATTTTTCATTAAGAATTTTTACTGTATTAATTCTAAGCATTTTCATGTGTTTATTTTTAAGATATTGCAAAATTTAATTCAATTTTTTGAGATTGTGCTGTTTACATCCAAGTGTAATTATCCCGGGCAACGCCGGGTACCTTTGCGAGTTCTTGAATATTCACCACAATATATAACAATAGACACCTGGGAGGCTGCCACAGCTTCCGAGAAAACTCATCATGGCAACAATTGTCGCTCCCCAACAATCACAATCCTTGCTGTCTTTACCTCTTAAGACTACAAGAAATCATTGTCTGGAGTGAATTTCACTACAACAACAACAATTAAAAAAAAAACCCCTTTACAATTGTATATTATTACTAGTTATAAATTAAAAATACAAATTAAATAAAAAAAAAGATATAATAAACAAAAATAATTAATCATAATCAAAATAAGAAGCTGACGTTTTGGATAGAGACTATCCTTATCAAAGCAAATAAGGATAATTCTCTAAAAGCAAATAGAATATTAGAGAATTATCCTGAAGTTATGAAAGTTGTACTAACGGACGGGTTTATACATAGTTTGCATGGGGAATAGTAAAACGGTATTGGCTGAAAAACAATCAGAGAACCAATGAGATCAATTAGAAGAACTGTTGGGATAGAACAGGACGGAGGACAAATAGGAAATAAGAGGGCGGCGAGGAAAATGCAATAAGATGACACACATGAAATTGGAATTATAGTAAAGTTTAGGAATGCCAGGGTGCCTAGCAAAAAGATTTCTTAAAAATCCATGAATTATCTTTGATTTTTCCTAATTATCAGCAGACAAAAAAGGCTGTCATGAAAGAATTCTATTGACATTGTTCCAAATTTTCGATTTTATGATATTCCCTGACTGTTCCTGGTTAAAAAAAAAATTTAATATTCCCTGACAATTCCCGGTCATTAGTCCCCCTGTAAAATAGTCCTACACGTTCGAGCATCAGGTCAAAGGTAGAAAAATATGAAAGCACATTGAAATAAAGAAATAAAAGATAACAAAGAAACAAGAAAAGGGCCCACAGAGCTTGCGACAAATTAAGGAATAGCTGAAGTTGGAGAGGGATATGGGAAAGGTAATGAGGGAATGGTGCCTTTGCTAAGGTGAGGGAATTGAATTGCCTTTAGGGGTGAGGGAATTGAATTTCCAAATAAGAAAAGACTCTAATTGCTTTCTCTCTTTTTTGTTATGGAAGTTGCTACAAAGAGTATAAAGGCTGATGGCTTGTAAGGAGTGGACAGGGAAATTAAATGTTTAGTGACAGCATTGCTAAGGATGAAATAACGACAAAATAACTCTTTACCCACAACAGTTTTATAAAACAAAAGAAAAGACAAAAGTAAAAAATAAATACATGACCTGTAAACGTTTTTCGATGGCAACGCTATCATCATCAGTAGAAGGCACGGAGCAACACGATGAGAGATCCGAAGTGAAACTAAATCAAGGGTACTCCATGTGCGCTTTTATAACGAGACCGTCACGCAGGAAACCAATCACGGGTAAAGCAGTACAAGCAGACAGAAACATTAACTATTGGTCGTCAGGTGAGATCAATGATATGAAATATTAAAACTACTGGATCCTCCCTGAGTAGAACTGCCGGCGGTCATATAATCGATAAGCAACCAGGGCAAGCAATCGATCAACTGTAGGGACAGATTCAACTGAAGCCATTGAGCAAAACAGTATTTATGATTGATTTATAATGACAACCTCCTGTTAATTTAACTCCAATGCATTTAAACAATTTTGTCAGGCCTACTGATGAAGAAAGCATCATGCAAAGTCACAACTTCATTGGATTAAAAATTAGAATAAAAGTATTAAGCACATACTTTTACTTTAAAAAGTGGATATAAAAAGTAATAGATAATTTTTAGTGCCTCCCATTTAAATAGAAATTCATAAAATTAAAAAAACTAAAGGTTTGGTGCGCGTTTAATGTAAATTTTAAATGGAAAATATTACACAATAGAATAAACTTTATTTTTTTTATTTAATTTTATGAATTCTGATTTAAATGCGCACCAAAAATTATTTTCGACTCTTTTTATGCACGTTTTAAATGTGTGCTTAAATTACTTTAAAAAAAATTATGATTTTTTATTTTATTCTTTTTAGTTTTTAAAAAAACAACAACATGCCTTTACATACCTACAAAACCAAGATAGCCGTGGAGATTTGAACATGAAAGAGTTCGACAGGCAATGAGGAGTAGACAAGATACATGCTCCTAGTTGGTAGTAGTCATTTTCAGCAGTTATTGTAGATTAAGAAGCTTTACTTGTAAACTTATGTAAGGTAATAAATTATTAAGAATTTTTTTTTAATATTTTTTATTTATTGTGATATCTAAACATAATGGAAATCAATGAATAATTTTAGCTAAAATAGTAAATACTACTCCTATTGATACAACGTAGTGAAAGAAGTGACCATTGCCTGGGATTTTAAATAAACAAAAATCACTTTTAATCCTGTTTAGGAATTCTAATTTGAATATTTTTATGCTGAATTGTAGTGTCACCGGAAATGAATCAGTGCCAAATTTGGAGTCGTTTGAACAACGGGAAGTGGGTGAAAAATTGATTGCAATATTTGACCCACACTAATAAACATGTGAAATTAAGTAAAAGTGTAATGTATAATGAAAAATAGAGAATGTAGGCTAGAGGTGAAAATAATGAAAAGTAAATAATCATTGGCATCAAAAAACAGTGTTTATTGTTAAACATTACATTTTTACATATCTGCATAATGCTGAATATTGCAAGGTACTAACTAATTAAAACAAAATTCAAATATTGCAAGGTGGTAAGAAATTTAATAACAGGCGACGCGTTTCGGTAATATCTCCATCATCACGGCCACAAAATAACTACAGAGGTGAAAACAACAACAGAGGTGTTTCATAATTGGTATCCCGTCTTTAGGTCCAAATAACGGCTCAATGGGAACAGGTGGGGGGAAAATGAATATTGATTATTTGGTTTTAATGTCCCCTAATTCAGAATAAAAACATTTTGCATTCCTGGGAGTGAAGGGGTAAATTTTGAAAATTTTAATTTCGTAGGGGTAGGGGTTAGACCCCATCTGTTATTTAGAAAGCTGTAAAAAGTGGGTTTAGCAAAAAACCCGATGAAAAAATTTCATGCCCTGCCCCCTTTATCGAGTAGGTAAATGGAAGGTATGGCTAGCCAATGTGGACAAAAACCATACTTATTAGAAAGCAGTAGAGCCTACATTTGGAGTGGAGTCGACCATTAGCTTTTCAGGGTAATGACTCATTCATTCTCATTCATTTTCAAAAGTACTGTTTTCTAAAAAGTAATAAAGTTTTAATAAGTTTCCAATGAGTTTTTCTGTTTTTGTCTACATTAGCTAGGCATACCTTTCACTTTACCCATTCGATAAAGTGTAGGGGATGAGATTTTTTCTCCGGGTTTTTTGCTAAACCCACATTTTACATGATGCTCCACAACTATCTAAATAACACATGGGATCTAACCCCTACCCCTACAAAATAAAAATTTTCAAATTTTACCCCTTCACCCCCAGGGACATGAAATGTTTTTTTTCTGAATCAGGGGACATTAAAACCAAATAATCAATATTCATTTTCCCCCAATCTGTTTTCCTTGAGTCGTTATTTAGACCTAAAGACGGGATTCTAATTATGAAACACCCTGTATAGCTAAAGAAAGGGCATGTCAACCAATCGGATTTTAGGTATTAAAGCACTGATTGGTGTATATGCCTCTTTTTTAACTATATAATCTGTAGTATTGTTGTGATTTCCTCTGTAGTTATTTTGTGCCCGTGATAAGTGTTATTACTGAAACGCGTTGGCTGTCATTAAAATTCCTACAATGTTGCAAGATCACAATACATGATACAGAACACGAGTATAACCACAATCATTATTGGGATCATTCTCTATATCTAAGCTCTGGACCAATATTCATTGATGCTCGAAAAAAAATATTCACTTCATGAACATACGCTAATTTCAAAGATATTCCAAATTTATGAAATGCCATTTTAAATTTTATTAAAATATTTACAAAATATTTGTTACTAATTCTAGCTAAGGGAATATATGGCCAAGTGACATAAAAACCACGTGCTGTTACGATTTACGACGTCAACCTGCCATGATCTTAGCACCTTATTATTATAAAAATTATACAGATGAAAGAAATATCTTGACATTACCTTGTGCAACAGATTTCCTGTAAAAAATTTCTTTGAATGTTTACAAAATGTACAATAAAAACCGAAATACTGGGTAACAAGCGCCCGTACCCTTACGTTGAGTAACACGCTCCACTCTCTAGTACTCTCTACAGTTGATCGCTTATCTCTGGTCTTGTACTTATCGATTATGTTACTCACCTGTCGCGTCATCCAGCCACAGCGCGGATAATCCGGTAGTTTTAATTGTTCAAATCATTGGGTGAGATTGACTATTGGCCAATCGGGCCCACCACTTAATTAACGATGAGTGTCCAATGGGGCTAGAGTCCGAATTTAATGAAGTGTTCCTATTGGTGCTCTGGATCGTCATACTTTCATATGCATTCAACAGAAGTTGATTATTATAGGCTGCACCAGTTTCAAGTTTCCTATAGAGAAGCTATGTCCAGTTTCTATTGAGTGTTTGGCGCTGGCAGATTGATGGATCCTACCAAAACGTCTATGTGCGAAGTGTTCTTTCCATCTGGTGTGGATACTTCGTTTGGTTTGTCCTTCGTAATGTTTCGGACATTGAGAACATTGAACTGTGTAAATGCCCGACTTCTGTAGGTCTGGTGTTTTGTCCTTAGGTCCACCTAACAAATTCTTCAATTTGTTGGGGTTACTGTAAGCTGAAGAGAAAAATAAATTTTTTAAAGATAGGAGCTAAATTTTTGATGAGAGAGTTATTAAAAGGTAAAGAAATGATTTTATCCTTATCTTTTATGCATTTCAATGTGGTCATGTCCGATAAAAATTTTTTGAAGTTCCTTTTTCTAATTAAGTTCGATATGATTGTTGAATCGTATCCGTTCTTGCTCGCTATTATCCTGATAAATGCCAATTCCTTGTTGCGTGTTTGTTCATCCAAAGGTAATTTGATAGCCCTATCTATCATGAAAATAAATGCTGCCATCTTCTGACACCAGGGTTGGCTAGAATCTACAGTGATATAATTGAGATGGTTAGTGGGTTTTCTATAAATATCAAAAGATAAACGTTGGTTGTTCCCAATAATCAAAATATCGAGGAAAGGTAGACTGTTGTTATTCTCTAATTCAAATGTAACTTTCACAGTAAAATAGAAACTATTAAGATGTTGCAAGAAATCCGATACGTTGCACGCCTTGATATCAAACATTGTAAACACATCGTCTACGTATCTGAACCAAGTGTTAGGAAAGTAAAAACCACAAGTTTTTAATTTTTCTTGAAAGTTTTTGAGAAAAATTTCAGCCAATATTGGGCTCAAACACGATCCAATAGGAGTACCCTCTTCCATTTTGTAAAACTTATTATTGAACTTAAACACGTTGTTCCTAACACATGGGTTGACCAATCTGAGGCATTCGTCAATATTAGATTGAGGGACTGAATTATTAATCAATATTTCTAATTCAAAGCAGCAGTGGGTGGACCAGCGAGATATTAAAATATGTATATTTTTGAGTGTATCTATTGAAGTGATGGTGTCTCATGACTTTTGATAGGGTTTGTACAGTCAAATATATTACGTTTTATTAAGAATATGGGAGTATGGCAGAAATGACTTTATTCTTTGTCTGTGTTTCTGTTGAATCTTCTCCTATTCTTGCATCTCTAACATATTGCACTGTGTGGCGATATAACAGCCCAGGACAGCACGATTGCCATCGACTATTCATATTATTCATATTATCTTTTTTCATTTATATTTCTTTTAAACTCATCATTTATTTGTTTGAAAGCTATTGTTTGAACTTTATACATTAGTTTGGTTTTGTTACGCATCTTCGCCTTATTTTTATTCTTTTCCACATTACTTAGCAAGTGCGTTCCTCATGTAGCCAAGCATGGACACGACAAACGGGGAATTCAGGTGTGTTGAGTGGCAGCTAGCTTTTGGATAGCCTAGCGGGAACATTGCGTTTTGGTCGTCTGCCACACAGCCGACCTGTACGTCTAGTAGGTGCATCCTTGAGTAATAAAGGAAATAAAGGAGTTTCTTTACAAAGAGCAGTTTTGTTTTAATTGTCTTCTTATTTTTTTTGTTATCATGGGATTTATAGAAAAAGAGCCAGCTATACATAGCACTGACCTGTCTGTTGATGTCACGGCTATACACTTTAGTAAAAGGTTTGTTTATTACCTTTAATTAAGGTTTGTAATGTAATTATTGATTTTATCCAGGGTGCTGTGGTGCTACATTAGTTGGTTCAGTATGAAGGGTTATCATTCTCAATTTAACATACATTTAAGTAATTTTGTCCCCCAAGTGACCATGCCTTGTATCACTTTAATACTCCATTAGGTAGGACGTGGTTGGCAATACTGGCACTTCAATATTGATTGCCAAATTACTAATTAACCATTGTTTCACCAGGGTTCTTCCAGACTTTTTTCAAAATAAAACTACTTCTGTTTCATGGAGGTATTGTTTATTTTTTCAATTTATTCTTAGTCATTGCATTGTTTCATTTAAGCAATTTACAATTGACATTGCAAACTTTTTTATAAATACCGGTGTTCTTTGCAAAAGGTTTTTTAAGGTACAGGTGATAGATGAAGCATTTTCCAGCCCTAGAAACCCGGTTAATAAAGCTGTCTAAAACTACCCTTAGCTAGCTATTTTTTTAATGTCATCAGTCACACTCACTCTTGCACGCGTCTACACAATCGGAAAATTTCGGCCGTGACTCCTGTTTCCTCACTCTTCGTCTGGATCTGCTAGATTGATTAGCAATTACTGTGTATATGTCAGCCAATTGAAACTCTTATTTCTTCTTAGTCTAGAAGAGATTACTGTGTTTCCCCGCCAATTAATGGTTAAAGGGTTCACATGACGTCTTCTTGTCATGTTACTCAGGTATTATAAAATTCTGGATCATATGGAGTCTTGTCCTCCTACTTATTTCGTTTTCCTGCGTTGCGGAAAGATTTAAATGTTTTCCTCAACGTTTGCCTGGCCAGGTTATTTCGCAGACAGTTAATTGTTCATAATAAGCAAGTTTTTAAGTAATGAAGACAGTATTGGGTAAGGAGACGCTAAACGACTAGCCATCAATTAGTTTCTTTTCTTTAACTACTAAGAATTTAGGGAGTAAATCCTTAAGGTGGTGCCACTTAATTCAAAACTTTGCAGGTCTGAATTATTCTCTTTCTCCGGATATCGGCTAAATATTTTCAGCGGGTTGATCTGATTAGACGTTTTAGTATTTTGGGTTTACTTAATCGAGTGTAATTGTATAGGCAAGGAAAAGAAATAAATGTTTTATTTTATTTCTGAACGTCATTTTGAAATATTAAATTTTTATTTACTTATTTTTTCTTTGCTTGTAATATAATCTTACTGTTTGTTACCGTCTGATTCTTTCCATTCGGTAAAGGACGCGTCTCACGCAATTGTTGATTAGAAGGTTAGCTTTGGTATGGGAGAGTCTTCTCTTTTAGAGCGCCAACCGCTTTTAGATTTTCTTGTGCGCGAGCTTTGCTTTTCCTTTCGTGTTTTTTTTTTGAGGAAATGGCAGCTAAAGCTGCAGACTTCGACGAGTTTAGTTGTCCCTGAACAAAACGCCTCAGCATCGAACATGGGAGATGAAGACGATAAGGCTTACCTCCTTGCGTCAGCAGCGGTTTTTGCTACATAATTGTTTTTGGATTTATATCGTTTACCGTAAACATTGGTAATTTTCCAGAAATGGCATTGACATCCTGAAGATGGTTTATGAATGTTAGGATGGTGCACCGCCACACTGGGGAACGATTGTGCGGCGATACCTGGATGAACCTGGATGACACATGTACCAATATGAGGTGGAGCCCCATCCTGCATAAAATCGTTGTGTCTAAAATGAAGTTCTGGTATCACAAAATCTCTTAGCATTGACGCCATGCGAGCAGCAGTCACAGTGAATGTAACGAGTCAGTCGTTGGATTGGCTGCGGGGGGCCGATTTCATGGCCTCCGCGATCTCCTGACATCACACCACTCGATTTTTTCTTGAGGGGATATGTAAAGGACCGCGTGTACTCCAGCAAAGTGCGTGATCTTCATGAATTGAAGGAAAAGATTGCAACAGTGACACCTGAAATGCTGCGGAATACATGGCGTGAAATCGAATATCGAATGGATATTCTGCGAGTCACTGCAGGAGCACACGTAGAAGTGCTGTAACTTCGGAATATTACGGAAAAAAACTGTTTGAGTTGTACTTGTCAATGATATTCACAAGAAGTGTGTACATTTCTTGGTTAATAAAATATTTACTGTCAAAATGAGCTTAATAATTTATGACCACCCAGTACAGTCGCTTCAAAGTACCTTTTATGTTGGTTCTCAATTTCGTTTTTCGTGTACCTTTAACTCTGTTTAACACTTATTTACTTCTGATCAAGTTTTTACGACCTAGGAGTTCAATTGCTTAGCCGTCAGCCTGTTCATTGTGGTCAGCGGTTATATTTGAAAGACCCCTAGGATGTTCGTCACGGAACTGTTTGCTAATTTTCCTTTCACTGACGTAGTCATTCAGCTACTTGAATCTGCAGTAGAATTAATTGTATGATGACGTCAGCAGTCTGTTTCGTGAACTTTTAACAAGCTAAGTCTACAAAAGAACTCTCTTGGATGTACCATATTCTAAATTATAATTGTTATTCTGTATTGTTATGAAAATTAATTTTTAAGATTTAGCATTTCTTTTAATAGTTCGTCTTTTGTAATTTAATTTTCAACTACCGTTCTCAATAACCCTTTTTAGTTTACTTTTATTTTCTTTACAGGACTTCTCCGTGCATTAGTGATTACTCTCTTAGTTTTTTTCCCCAGTGTGTGTGACAAAGCTCTCTCGTCTATTTATCTTAGAAAGATTCTGTGTATGTCAGTGATGTTGTTTACACCCTGTATGCATCAGTTTTATAGCATAGCATGTGATCCCTTTATGTACCCGTTTCCCTAGAGGTCTCTGTTCCCTTTTGATTTTTTTTGTCAACTTATTGTACCTTTATTATTTTTTGGTTTTCCTGTTTTCTTTCTTTTTTCATACAGATTTTTTCCCCTTTATCTCCATCGTGTTCATCTAAACTATTTAGAGACTTTCATTAATATTGAAGCGGTACTGAATCTCACCTTAGACCAACTGTTATCTGTGTGAAAAGCAGCCCTTCTTCTCGTTTTTTTTGTAACGAGATTAGTTGTCTTTGTCCTCTAGTCCTTGTTAACGAGAAAGCTGAACATAATTTGTCAATTTTTCTGTGACCTATTAAGGACTTTATTATTTTTCACAAGTGCTTAGTATGCAAATAAATAGTTTTTCCTTAAGGGTTTAATTTGCACAGATAATTTCAATTATTTCTTTCAACTGCGGGAATCCACTAAAGGGGGCGGAGTTTATTGTTGACTATTGTTTTCTTTGAATAGTGGTAACTATTTAAAGGACTACCACAATTTAAATAGAGGCTGGGCGTGCCGGGAATCGTTGGAGTTTTTTTCTAGCACGCTGCACCACGTAACCTATTGAGAGTTTTAGTACCTTTTGCCCAATTTCAAGATCTGTCGAGTCTGTGAAAACAGAACGAGAGGTATCTATTTCCCTTGCTGCATCGATGTATTCTCTTGATTTGCATGGGTTGTTGCACTAAAACCGCAGTCCAGTGCTCCAGAAAGCCTTTCAAAAATTTTTATCTTATGGTCAGGTACTGCTGAAAGTGAACAGTGATAAAGGGAAGAAGGTTTTAAACAAACAAGTTCAAAACTATTTTAAACCTCTCAACATTGATTTCTTTGTTACCGAATTGGGTGTGAAGGCTGCAAACGGTTGAATGATTTAACCGTACCTTATAATTCTGGATGTTTAAGTATTTTATGTCTGCCAACACACTTACAAACGATACATCGACGGTTTCATCAGCTGTGTTATTAACGTTCCACCTGAAATTCTGGAACAATGCATCTAAAGAATTCCTGAAGAGTATGATGATAACTGAAAAGATGTTTAGGCCCTAGGCCCTAGGCCCTAGTTAAATTGATTCAGCAGATAAATGAGCGTTTTACACCATCGATCTCACCCAAAACAAATGTTTTCATTTTAAATGCCAGGATAGTCGATACATAAGTTTTAGCAAAGGTCTGTGCTAAATATCAGGTATACAGAAATATCTCTTGTATATGGAAGTCGATTTTGGCGAAGGGTCGATACTAATCGACCTTACAAAATTTATGCATGGTTATTATGTGTATACAAACATCATTCAACCTCAAGTTGTGGTAATACATTTGCAACACTTCTAAGAATCATTACGGTTTTGCATGCTAGACGAGAAGTGATTTTGTCAATCCCTTCATTAACCTGACTACTTTCCCCTAAGTAAAAAAGTCATTGACACGATTAAAAATGCTGTTCATTCAGATCACGGCGATTTGCTCTCTTTTATATGAGGAAACACAGTTGCGAAATTACATTTTCGTAACAAATTACCATACAGTGAAGTCGGGTTTTTTTCCTCACTCCTCAAAAATACATATAATTCGATTCAAGATGCACGTTCCATACTAGTTAAGTCAGAAGGGTAGTGGATTTTTCTGTTTAGGGGCATCCTATTTCAGAGAGGTAATGGCATCTGCTTTGCATTTTCCATTCTCTTTCATTTGCTACACCGTTACTCAAATCTATGGGTAAAATTCTTGGTCGCCATGCCTTGAGAGGTGGTATTTCTGTTTTTAATGATGTGATACAAGGTCAAAATCTGAAACAGTCATTGTCATCACGAATGAAGGAGGCTGGTTATAGAGCCCTCCAGGAAATGGCTGCTAGAGTTTAGAGGGATAGAGGTAGCACTAAAACACGAATTTCTTTAGAACCTGGTATTTCGTCCAAAAACAGACCTAGAAGCAACAGCTTGGAGTCATTTCTGATGTCCGATCACACAAGAAAAGGCCATACACAACACTCAACAAAGAAGAAAAAATTCCCAAAGGAAGAAGCAGAAGAGGCAGATAACGAAAAAGAACTCAACAGTAAGGAACGCAAAATCTGTTATAAACATATGCTATTTAGCATCAGTTTTTGCCTAATACTAAGGCACGAGGTCAGAGCGAGGTGTAACTAGAGAGTGCTGATGGAGACTTGCTGGGTTTCAGGACTGGATGAATGATGGAAGTCTTCCAGCTTGATGTAATAATGCCTCAAGTCCAAGAGGCGTTGAACGCTTTCAAGAGGAGAAAGAGCTGACCATCCCCTAATTGGTTGAACGTGGAATTTAACAAAACCCGGGGCCTAGAACTTGGACTTAAAAGGCGCTTTTAAAGAAGCCTCAGAAATCAACTGTTCCCATGGTAAGATGTGAATTGCGGGGAGATAGTAGCCAGGCAAAGGCTTGGGCCAAAGTAAAAATACATCCGGCTGCGAGCCTACAGCAAGACGTAAAAATGCCGATGCAGAAGACTTAGGATCGAGTAAGGAACCTCCACTGTTAATCAGTGGGGGAGAGGAGGAAGGGGTGCTTTTGAAACACTCTCAAGACTCTCCAGATATTGCTCTCCGAATTGCAGGTAATTGATGAGTTTCAATACGCCCGTCTAGACTTTTTAAATAGTAGCTTACACTTCGCCTTCATTTTCTTTAAAGCCAGCCAGCATACCAAACACCGAGAGTTAAGGAATTCCCTCCTTGCTTTATAACGGAGCCAAGTGGCTTCCTTGCAGTCGGGAGACCACCAGCACGGTCTAATGGGAAGCGAAAACTTTGAACGATTACTTTTAAGCAATCGCGCTTGAAATATTTGCAGGAGATTTTTTATGTCCAGGTGTCCAAGTGGGCTCAAATCTGGAGAAGAGAAAGCCTTTAGGCGCAGCCGACCACCGGGAAAAGCAGGAGGAGACTTTCGGAGGACAAGATGAAGATGGTGAGCTTGCAACACAAGGATTTAAAAAGATTCAAAAGCGAAGAGTTTGATGGTCACTTCAAAGTGATTCTGGGATAGTTTCCAAGTGAGTCTGAGAGGGAAAATCCGAAGAAATTATGGCAATGTCCAGATTTGAAGAAAAGTGCAGCCTGTCCGATTGATAAGTATGATCAGCTGTGTAGTGCACAGTGAGGTTTTTATTAATTAGAATTTCTCCCAAGCAGTTGCCATTGGGGTTGTATCCATCACAGCCCCAGAGCGCGTTCTTGGCGTTGAAATTCCCAATGGCAATGAAAGGAGGGTCTAGCAAGTCCGTTAAAACTGACCAATGCTCTCTCTTTAAATAACCCGGCACATATATACACTAAATATGAATCCGTCTTCCCTGGAGATAAACCATTAAGTCAATGATAGCCACCTTTTCAAGATGTTTTAAATAATTAGTAAAGTGGGGAATTTGGTGAACAATGGAGACTAAATTGCCTCCTCCGTATTTTTCTCTACTATTTGTATATGTTTGCGATCGGGGAAAACCAATAGCCCTGTCTAGGTGTAATAAAGTTTCACACAATGTGAGTATTTGGGCTTTTAGTCTGAGTAGAATGGCGTCCTCCTAACTGGCTATCAGGCTCCTGACGTTCCAGTGAAGGACATCAAGGTGCTTACTGGATGACGACATCATCTTGGGGGATAGGGAGAACATCTACTTTAAAACTTCGTTATATCAGCATAAATGACAATTGGTCTTTCATGAAGAAAAATTTTACTACGTAATCTCAGGATGTCAGGACAGCTTTGAGTTAAATCGAGTAGCAAATAACGATGGGGCTCATAAATTTAACATATGCGTTTATCGTTCAGTAAGGGGTCCATAGTGCTGATCCTATCGATAAAATTGGTAGAGACTTTACAACACAACAAAGGGAGAACAGAGTTTCCGACTAGTTTCGCCATTTATTCCCGGCTTTATCAAGGAAACACACAAGAGGACATAAGCCTTTATATACAGAAAATATAGTACAGAATGTGAACATGATTGGATGAAGAAATAACAAATCGTAAATAATATAAATTGTACAGTGGCGACATTGAAAGGAGA